>VDFB02156312.1:0-45035 GCA_007258455.2 Sequoia sempervirens | reverse complement strand
TTAGCAATTTCTTATCTTGAATATTAGGTTGTAAGTTACCTATAAACACCCTTTGAATGTCAACATCTTGAAGAGTATAGGAGAATTTCAAATAAAGGGATTAGTATCATTTCATAAAGTTTTTTATTTTCTCTTTAGGTCCTTGATTACAATGAACTAAATTTGTTAATGTAACTTGAGGACTGATGTTCACTTGAAAGTGTTGGAGGAAATCATTAATGAGTTGTGTAAAGGAGGTAATTGATTGTTTGACAATGAACAAAACCAATCCAAGGCCATATCTTTCAATAATCTAGAAAAGAGTTTTACTATGAGTGAATCTTCAAAAATAAAGTCTCTACACAAGGTAGTAAAAACTAACAAATGGTTATTAGGATATTTTTTACCATTGTACTTTCCAAAGCGAGGTATTTCAATGTTTTGTAGTATAGGTGTATTTAAAATAGTGAACATTAATGAACTATGTGTAAGGTATTTTGGATGTTTACTATTGGTTTGATTTTGGTTTAAGTTTGAAATTTGTTGTTGTAATAATCTCATGCTTTAAATAAAAAAGTTGATTTATCACAAAATCATTGGGCCACATGTTGTGAGAGTTTTTCAAGTATGGTGAACTAGTATGGAGGAATGGTGGGATATTATATTTCATGTTTAGGAGGGGTGATGAATATGGAGGTGTTATAGGTGAAGGGACAAAACTATTATAATTTCCACTAGAAATTCCTAAGCTTGAGTTTAAACCATTGTTATATTCCATCATTGATGCTATGATTGGAGGTGTAAAGTTGGGAATAGAAGGCATTATTGTGGGAGAGGAAACTTATTTTCCAAAAGGATTTTGAGCATTAGTCAAAAATTTCGTGAAACTAGCTACCAAAGGAATATTAGAATCTACTATATTAGCTAGGCTACGTAACACTTCTATCCCTTCCTAATCATTTACCAACTTCCCAATGCTATCCAAAAGAGGGATTGCTTCTCCATCCAAAGGTTCAATGCTTAAGAATTGTTGAATTCATTGTAGGTCTTTATCCAATTATTCTAGATTATCATTGGGGACCTTAGAAATAACATATGCCAAGTCCACATAAATGTTAGGTTACAAAAAAGACATGGGTAATGTAGGACTAGGGAGGGAATATAAGATGGATTGGGTAGACATTATACGTTGAGTGAAAGAGTTATAAGAATCAAGCTCAACATTGGCTATGATTGCAACATAGGAAGCCATAAGTCTACAACTACATCTCACGTGGGTATTAGTGAAGTGACACAAGGTCATGAAGCTCATAAATTTTCTACAAGATTCAAAACAATTTAATGCTAATGCCTGATTAAATATAAAAACAAATCAATCTAATTAAAATCAGACAATATAAATGAAAATAGTATAAAAATACCCTAGTTTTTTTTAAAAATCCAACAAAAACCCTAGTTTTTAACAAAAATTAATAAAATTCTCTAATTTTTAATCCAAATACATAAAAAACACTATTTTTAAGTGAAAATCCATTGCAAACATTCAATTTTCATCAAAATCCATGCTAAACTCAACTTTTTCATAAAAAATCTACCAAAAAACCCTATTTTGAAAAAAATCAACTAAAATTAAACAAATCTAATTGAAAATTTGATTAGAGCAAATCAAAAATCAAGAATTTTACCTGTTGGAGATGAATTTGAAATCGCATATCTGATTTGCGCTTTCCACTGTGCGCCCACCGCGGTTAAGCCGAATGTGAAAATGAGTTTTGGTCGCCCGAAATAAAACATATATATATGTCAACAAAATCGGATATCCGATTTGGATTGGATATCCGATTCTTAAATCTAAGTTTTTTTCTCTACCTCGGTAGTCACCCGAGCCCCAAAAAGTCAACTCAACATTTTCGTGTTTTTGAGTCGTAGAAACATGTATTTTTTTTCTTCATTGCCATTTTTTACATACCATGATCCTGCACATGCCCCTTAGAGATTGCTTGATCTTATGCATTCAAAAGAATTCTTGTTGCATCTTTTTAATATGAAAATTTAATCTCTTTGCTAGACTCTTATTTTTCTTCCAATGTCCTCAATGTCATTTATTATTAAACAAAAACCTACTAAATAAAATACATGCCACAATCAAACTCAAAGATGAATAATCACCTTCATCAAAACATAGCGTCACATCTTGATGCATGATATTCTATAAAAAAATTGTTAATAAATGTAACAAAGCACATGTTAAGTAGAAAAAAATGGTTATGTTTTGAAAAATGTTTATTATGTAAGTGTAATTTATTTTTAAGTGTAAAAATAGTTTTGAATTTGTGTGATTATTTGATATTTGCTACTAATAAAGTATTTAATTGATATTATTTGTAAGTTTTTATTGGATTCATTTGGTTAAGGTGAAAGATATTGTAATATAATGATTTAAAAATATAAATGGAAGCAAATTAAAATGAAAGTTTCCTATTCAAACCAAGATAAAACATCAAATAGAGCTTAAGTAAATATTGCAAATAAAGCATAACATCAAACAATCAAAATAAATGTTACATAAGGCTCCATTGTTGAATAATTTTCTCTAAGTGATTGTTGATATGTGGATGCTTTTTTGCTTGAAGACTACCATATTTGATAGCATATACTTAGCTCAAAGTTGATGGATTCTCAAATGGATAATGAGAGAGTGCCTCAATTTCTAACTTTTTTGGAGAGACAATGAATGATTGAGATTTGAGGATGAGATCAATGGTGGAGGATGATTGAGAGGATTTTCATAGGATCAAGGAGATAATGGAGGGTCTAGATGGAGGTTGTTGGAATGCGCAGGGCAAAATGCACTTACTAATTTTGACAAGTGGTTGTAACCATGAAAGAGATAAGGGACATGTGCATCTAGGAGCCCTATATTCTTGGGGTTGGTGGAGAGAATGTTGGAACCATAAGGAAAAGTGTTCTTAGGTGTCCTTTATTCTTGGGATAGGTTGAGAGAATATAGAAATAATTAAGTAATAATATAATAAATTAATTTTAGGCATGTGTGAGATGGATAATAGGAAAAATGATATTTATTTATTTATTATGAGATGAGATAGAAAGGAGGATAATTAAATAATTATTATTTAATTAAGTGGAAGAATTTAGGTTCAAAGGGGACTTGTCTAGATGACGCGCTTTGTTGATTAGGACTAGGTACACTAGGGAAGTATTTAGGTGTCTACATATACATTAGATTGAATGAAGGAAGACTCAGTTTACCAAGTTTTATTATAATCATAATCTTAATCACACAATTATATAGAAAAATAAATTACTTCCCAAAACCTTTAGCTTAGCTATGGTGAAGCTATACTTTAACTAGCTAGCTTTACACTTTTAATGAATTAGTAAATAGATTCCATATTAATGTAAACACATTAATTTCACTTGCAAGAATAATATAAATCAATTTGAAATACATTATCAACAATGGCTTATACCAAATACAACACTCAATAAGAAAACCATGACAATCGTCAAGAATATTGTAATGGTAATAAGATTAAAAAAAAACCTATTTGGAAAATAAGCTTTTCATTACTTGTAATTTAACATTGAAAAAACTCAATATAAAAATAGAAAAATGAATTCAATGATAATATCTAACCTAATAATTTTTAGCTCTTATCTAAACAACCATAATAAAGGTAGGCAATCATTTTAGTATGCAATATACCAACTTAACACATGCCATTTGGCCAAGTTGCTTTCCCACTACACATAACGATTCTAAAATTTGTTAATTCTAAATCATATGTCCTTTAAATGAAAATGAGGAAATAGTCTTCAAAATATAACTATACAAGTCCTTTACAATCCTTAAAGTAATCAGGAGTTCTTATGAATGTTAATCATGTGATTTTTTTATACATAATGTTTCAGTTCACATTACATAATCTATCATAAAAAAGAAGAGAATGAATCATGGAGTGTGATATGAAATGTTGACGTATAAATAACTCACACAATTAACAACTAGAAGCACTCTTGTTCACTATTAAGAACCATGGAAATATAATCTCTTATTAATTCTTAAAAATATAACAATTGCAGTTGTATTCATAATTACCATTTGACTCTTCAAAATATAGTAGAAACCATTAATTGAGACCATAATGTCATAGTCCAAATGCTAGAACCATTAGCAACAATATAACGTGAGTTTTAATTTACAATTTGTACTCATATTTAATATGAAATACAAAGAAAATGCCATTAATTCTACTATCTATTAACAAAAATGCTATATACATTTTGAGAAGCTCCATTATGAGGCTTACTTCTTATTACCTTTTACATTTCAAATCTTATTATTTTTTTAGCTTTTAATCATTTATGAGTTGAGTAAAATGTGAATGATTTCAAATTGTATGTTAGGATAATTTATTTAAAGATTAACTTTAATTTGTTTAAAAAAATTAGGAATGAACAAGTATAATTTAGAAAGCATTAAGGAATAAAACGAGTCTAGTAGAATATTGCTACATCAACATTGAATCATCATCCTAAAATTCTATTGTATGTTTGTCTATAATTCTTAACTTCTGTCCATGAGTTTAGTGAGAGGCTATGACCTTCACAATTTAATAGATTCCCAAAAGATATTTCTATACCTATTTCTTACCATATTCAAGTTGCTTGGTATCTTGGCCCTTCTTTTATTATTTGGCATATCTGGCAGGAGAGGAATCGTCAGATCTTTCAAGATGTGTTGTTGGGGGCTCACCACTTGTGGTGGAAAATTCTCCATTCTTTGGGAGAAATTGTTTCGACAAAATGTGACTTGACGGAGGTTGTGGATCCTAGTGATGTTATTTGCTATAACCGCCTCCATTTTCCTCCTCCACAAGGCCAACTCACAAGAAATAGATGCAAACATCCTCTTCGGAAGATAAATAGGGTGGGGAGGTGGAGTCCTTCGCAGGGCATTCTAAAAATCAACACAGGCGGGTCTTCTCAGGGTAACCCAGGTCCTGCAGGTATTGGTGGAGTTGGTAGAGATAGTTTGGGGATTGTTCAGTTTATGTTTTCTGTTTATAAAGGCCATCATACTAACAATCTGATGGAGGTGATTGCTATTTTTTATGCTGTGGAGCGTGCTTGTGCTCTTGGATGGAGCAGGTTCATTTGTGAATTAGATTCGCAAGTGGTGGTGCATCTGTTGACTTGGCCACATTCTGAGGATGTTAGTTGGCAGTTAGCTTTGGTTGTTAACCAAATTCTTAATTTGTGTGCTTCTTTGGATTCTGTTACTTTCACTCATATCCCTAGGGAGTGGAATGGAGTAGCAGATTGTTTGGCCAAATGGACTTCTGATCACATGCAAAGTTGGAGTATTGTGGATAAGAGTCAATTACCTCCGGGTTTGTCTCATCAGTTAGATCACTTAGTGGATCTTGATAAGGCCGTTTGATACCCGTACTTTGTATTTCTTCTTGATTGAATAAATTTTCACCCCTCTCATATTTCAAATTTAAATAATTAATTTTTAATAAAATTATATAACAAACATTCTAACAATAAAAAACAAAATCTAAATCCTATAGCATTTACCTATACGATTTTATCTGCATTCAATTAAAATGAATTATAAAATGTACTGTCAATTTCTGGAAATTGATTATTTATTAGTCGATTCATTTTTTTGATTAGACAAGATGTTGATGTAGGTAAGTGGTGGTTTTTCCCTTACAGTAAAACAAACAATTTTGAAAGAAAAACCTCGAGCCTTGTGTCATTTAATGCTCAATGGGAGTCGAGCCCTCTTTTAACTTTCTACCACGTCTCTCACCAAATATGCCAAGTATTTTTTCATCGTTCAATCTTTTATGCTGCTCGGCGTCCTTCACTACCCACCTCGACCTACGTTTGCAACATCTGGCATTTTAACGCATTACCCAGACAAGCCATAATAAGTACGAGTGGATTGTTATAAAGGGAAAGCTAAATTATACAGTCCATTTTCCAACCAACAACAAACTGCATTTTCCTCATCTCATTTCACTTTTTCTTCTTTTCTTTCCTTCTCTTTACCATTCTCTTGCGTCCAAAAGCTCTGCTTCGCTTTAAAGCGGCCTTAAAGGACTTTCGGTGGGTAAAGGGAACAGACCGTTGGACCTCGTTGCCTCTGTTTATGCAGACCTTTTCTTCAATCAAGGTGTGATATCTAAGAGCTCGTGCCATCTTCGTTTTCTCGCATCTGGAGTAATAGGTACAATTCTTCTCAAAATAGGTTTAGTGGGATGATTATCCCTTGCCTTTGTTTGCTCTCCCGCCTTACATAACTTCATCTTTCATACAATAACTTGAATGGAAGTATGCCTGCCTGCCTCGGCAATCTTTTAACCTAACTTTCCCTTTATAACAACCAACAAAGCACAAGCAGAAGCATGCCGGTTCTTTGGTTCTTCCAATTGACATATTGGGGCTCTTCTACTTCATGGGTTTCCTCCTCTTACTTTCCATCTTGTTTTTATAACGTCTAAACTTGTTTATGCAGACCTTTTCTTCAATCAAGGTGTGATATCTGAGAGCCTGTGCAACCTTCGTTTTCTCACATCACTGAGTACATCTGGAGTAACAGGTACAATTCCTCCCTGTTTGGGAAATCCTCTTTAGATCTATTTCAAAATAGCTTTAGTGGGATGATTACCCCTTGCCTTTGTTTGCTCACCCACCTTACATAACTTCATCTTTCATACAATAACTTGAATGGAAGCATGCCTTCCTGCCTCGGCAATCTTTTAACCTAAATTTCTCTTTATAACAACCAACAAAGCGCAAGCAGAAGCATGCTGGATTCTCTGGGTCTTACAGTTCACATTTGTGGCTCTTCTACGCCATGGGTATCCTCATTTTGCTTACCATTTTGTTTAAAGAACGTCTAACTTGTCAGGTCCAGTTCCGACTCTGTCTTAGTTTTTACTGGAAAGAAATGCCACCCAAAATCATTCACAGGCATGGTAGCTCCTTCCAACTAATTAAAGAGTTTAAACTTTTGAAAAATAATTTATTCATTTTTCTTTAAATTGATAATTTATAATTTTTTCTGTAAATTTCGATTTGAGTCTATATTCAAATAGACCCTCTCTTTAGGATCTTATTTTTCTAACTATAATAAAAATTCTGAAAGATTAATTTTTTTTTCTACAATAGTGCTTATTTCTTATTTAAATTTTGTGGGGAATATATCATTTTACCCCTAAAAATTTAAACAGAATTGGTGTGTATTTTTATTTAAAAATTGGGCTTCTTTCTCTACAGAAGCCAACATAGAAATGGCCACAATTTCAAAAATATTGTGGTGCTGTTAAAATAACAGGAGCTCTGAAGGAGCATGGCTGGCAAAGTGCACCTGAGTGATCGTTGACTGGTAAGAATGTTTTATGAATCCTTGCTTAGGCTACGAGGCTTTGACAATTCACATTCTTAATACATCTCAGATTCTAAAGTCTATTATCTAATGGATTATGAAGCTGATAAAAATTAGGTCTAGAGAGCCTCTCAACAAAGACAGGTATAAAGTATTTACAGTAAAATTTGATTTTATTACATATATGTCCACACATATCACTTTTATCCATATGCATAATTTAGTTCTGCTTTCTAGTTTGAAGTATTCTTTCTGAAAAATAGCTATAATTGGATTACTTTACTGATCTGAAATCTTAGACATTATTAAAATGCAATGAAAGAACTCAAGCCACCTTACTATTATTTGCTAGGAAGAGTTTGAACCAGTCGAAGAATTTGTTACAGAAGCACAGGAGGGTTGTCACATATGGAAGTTATCTTAAAAAATGGGTTTTAAAAAAGTGATCTCTTTTAGATATTGGTGTGAAGAGTTTTGAGATGGGTTTTAAAAAAGTGATCTCTTTTAGATATTGGTGTGAAGAATTTTGAGATGGGTGTTCTCAAATATAATCTTTGATTTTGCTATGACAGTGAAACTTGATGGAAAAAACCTAATATGATAAGAATTCAGCCACTCAAAAGTCTAACAAATTTTAGGTCTCATAATCATAGGGATGTGATCATGA
Source organism: Sequoia sempervirens (assembly GCA_007258455.2). Taxonomy (NCBI): domain Eukaryota; kingdom Viridiplantae; phylum Streptophyta; class Pinopsida; order Cupressales; family Cupressaceae; genus Sequoia; species Sequoia sempervirens. Next base: position 36,966 of record VDFB02156312.1, on the reverse strand, counting down.
TGTTAAATATAGGTCAACAACCAGAACCCATGTTTAGGACAGTAATCAAAGTACTTTCTATGTACATCTTTGCACCTCTAGAACAAATGGATATTCACAAATGATTTACTTGATATACTTAATTTATTATAGGGGATTGGATCCAGAGACTTAATTTATTATACCTAATAATAACAGTAAACTGGCTTGTTATTAAGTTGATATTGATTAAGTATTAAAAAATAGCAATTAATATGGATAGAATGTTTGGTATGCGGCAATGTGTGGAGACCAAAACGAATCACATCCTTAAAGTTAACAGTAAATTAATTGACAGATGAGCAGAAAGAACTTAATATTTGCAAAATAATTTTTTCGCATCTATTACAATGTAAAGATATACATGGCTTTTCACTGCATACACTTGTAATGGTATGCTCCCTCATAGCCCTTTACATTAATAGGCCTTTCCTCTTTTAAAACTGTAGGCCTGTCTCATTTGCAAACCTATTTCTAGGTTCTTGATATCTAATATATAAAAATACAAAAAGAAATTGTTCACATATTCTCCAGTAGTGAAACTCATTCTTTGTTTGTCTTCACTACATTCTTTGTTTGTTGGATCTTTGCCGCCGTCCTTGCTCTAATAAGTTCTTGATCAGAGCTACAAAATATATCTATTATTCTGAAATACGGCTGTCTTCTTTTTATTTTCTCCCTTGAGCTTACTGAAGATTCTGTCAAACCTCCTGGAACATGAGCCTTGCTGTTTTACCATGGAAGGCCTCATCATAATCATCCTTGTGCGTTTGGCCTTGTTCACCTCATTACTTGTTGCACCCATTTTTCTCTTCTTGTATTTACTATCAATTTCTTCCTGATCGTTGAGCCCACATCTGGGAACATTTACTTCTAATATTAACTGTTTGGTGTTTTCAGCCGGAGAGCAGATCTTACCTGATTTATCAGGCTGTGGCTGCTCAGATACATGATCTCCATTTTCTGGTGCAGGATATGGGCCTTTGATCTTGATTCTGACTGGCCCAACAACAAAAGGAATACTTTCTTCAGCTACAATTATATCATCAGGAGGTGGTGGCTTAGGGCCCTTCATAACAAATCTGATTCGCTTACCAGCACACGTCTGCCACTTCTTTTCCTCAGCCATGTCCCTGTGGAAGATATCAGTTCTCTCCTAACATTAAAATGAAATGCTCAGCGTACAAAATGTACAAAAGCAACTTCTATTTATATATTACTTGTTTTCTTCATGTAAAAGGATAATGCATGCTTGTCAATCTATTTTAAGTATCGATTCTTGGAATGCTTTTTTCCATTTTTAGAATTTATTTATACAGCTTTCTTTATTTAGTTCTGTTCGAAAATTAATTATATCTAGATGGTTTATGTTTTTATAAATCTTTTACATGTTCACATATATCTAAATATTAAGACGCGTCTTGCTTTTTAAATAGAGCCTTTAACGGTCATGCAATTTAGGGCTCTTGTATGCCATGCATGCATTGTCAAAGTCCAGTTCTGACTCTAGGTATCTTCGTTTTGAGGCATATTTTGGGCCCACCATTAGGAAATAAATGCTATCTAAAATCTTCATAGATTCAGAGTTTGGTAAATCCTTCGAAAACTAATTACTAGTTTAAAGTTTTGAAAAATAATTTATTCATTTTTCTATGAAGTTTTGAAAAGTAATTTATTCGTTTTTCTATAAATTTTTGGTGACGTTGGAAAAATTTGTGTTTCAAATAAATCTCAATTTTGAGAGCATATTCAAACAGGCCTTGGCGTTAGGATCTTATTTTTGAACTATAATAAACATATTAAGAGATTAAATTATTTTTCATGACACTATGTTTATTTCTTATAAATTTTGTTGGAATTTATCATTTTTCCCAAAAAATTAAAACTGAATTAACCTATATTTTTATTTTAGAATTGGTTTTCTTTCTGTATAGAAGCAAACATAGAAAGGGCCGGAATTGTAAAACAATTGTGGTGGCTCTAAAATAGCAAGAGCATGGCTGGCACAGTGCACCTGAGTTGTTGGTAAGGAACATTTTCGTCCACACTGTAGCTCATTTTGCATGCCACACGTCTGTCACAATTCACATTTTTAATACATCTCAGAACTGTAATGAGGATTGAATTTTATGTATACACTTGATTTGAGAATAAGTTAAAGTACACTAATGCCTGAATAAATGATTTTTTTGGTACGATTGGACATTAATGCCTAATATTTAGTCAAATTTAAATTAAAATCTCCCATTAATTTGGATCCAAGGTTGATATAAGAAGATCCTTATAAACCTCCCAAATGTGTTCAACACTTCTTACACTTATTATTTATCAAAGTTCTTATTATTGATCAGACATTAAGGTGAATAGATTTTAAACATCAATATATTTATAAATCATTTTTATGCGTAGATCAAATGTGTGGGTCATGATCAATGACGTAGGAGTAGATATGACTTTCACATGTCTATATTTGACCCAAATTGATCAACTTTTGGTTAGAGCTTATTAATTTAGAATTAATCATATAGCATAGTTTATTAGTTCTAGAATCAATCATATAACAAAGCTTATTAGTTCTAGAACCAATCAGGTTAGAGATTATTAATTCTAGAATTAATCATATAGCATAGTTTATTAATTCTAGAATCAATCATATAACAAAGCTTATTAGTTCTAGAACCAATCATTAGAGCTTGTTAGTTCTAGATGTAAACCTATAGTATAGTTATTAATTCTAGAATTAATCATATAGCATAGTTTATAGTTTATTAGTTCTAGAATCAAATCATATAACAAAGCTTATTAGTTCTAGTTCTAGAACCAATTAGGTTAGAGATTATTAATTCTAGAATTAATCATATAGCATAGTTTATTAGTTCTAGAATCAATCATATAACAAAGCTTATTAGTTCTAGAACCAATCACATAGTAGAGCTTGTTAGTTCTAGATGTAAACCTCTACTATGTTAGTTCTAGATGTAAACCTATAGTATAGTTATTAATTCTAGAATTAATCATATAACATAGTTTATTAGTTCTAGAATCAATCATATAACAAAGCTTATTAGTTCTAGAACCAATCAGGTTAGAGATGATTAATTCTAGAATTAATCATATAGTATAGTTTATTAGTTCTAGAATCAATCATATAACAAAGCTTATTAGTTCTAGAACCAATCACATAGTAGAGCTTGTTAGTTCTAGATGTAAACCTATAGTATAGTTTTGGATCATTTAGCACAACTTATTTCAGTCATATAGTATAGTTTTTTTTATCATTTACCATGTATTTACTTCAATTTTTACCATGTATTTACTTCAATTTCCACATTTACTTCAAAACATTTGATTATAGTTGATTAGAGTTGATTGAATCATCTAACATATCTATTACCACTTTTGATTAACTAGAGTTGATTGAATCATATAACATTACCATGTATTTACTTCAATTTCCACATTTACAACATTACCATGTATTTACTTCAATTTCCACGTTTACTTCAAGAATCATATAGCATAGTTTATTAGTTCTAGAATCAATCATATAAGAAAGCTTATTAGTTCTAGAACCAATTAGGTTAGAGATTATTATAAAAAGCTTATTAGTTCTAGAACCAATTAGGTTAGAGATTATTAATTCTAGAATTAATCATATAGCATAGCTTATTAGTTCTAGAACCAATCACATAGTAGAGCTTATTAGTTCTAGATGTAAACCTCTACTATGTTAGTTCTAGATGTAAACCTATAGTATAGTTATTAATTCTAGAATTAATCATATAACATAGTTTATTAGTTCTAGAATCAATCATATAACAAAGCTTATTAGTTCTAGAACCAATCAGGGTAGAGATTATTAATTCTAGAATTAATCATATAGTATAGTTTATTAGTTCTAGAATCAATCATATAACAAAGCTTATTAGTTCTAGAACCAATCACATAATCAATCATATAACAAAGCTTATTAGTTCTAGAACCAATCACATAGTAGAGCTTGTTAGTTCTAGATGTAAACCTATAGTATAGTTTTGGATCATTTAGCACAACTTATTTCAGTCATATAGTATAGTTTTTTTTATCATTTACCATGTATTTATTTCAATTTTTACCATGTATTTACTTCAATTTCCACATTTACTTCAAAACATTTGATTACAGTTGATTAGAGTTGATTGAATCATCTAACATATCTATTACCACTTTTGATTAACTAGAGTTGATTGAATCATATAACATTACCATGTATTTACTTCAATTTCCACATTTACAACATTACCATGTATTTACTTCAATTTCCACGTTTACTTCAAGAATCATATAGCATAGTTTATTAGTTCTAGAATCAATCATATAAGAAAGCTTATTAGTTCTAGAACCAATTAGGTTAGACATTATTAATTCTAGAATTAATCATATAGCATAGTTTATTAGTTCTAGAATCAATCATATAACAAAGCTTATTAGTTCTAGAACCAATCACATAGTAGAGCTTGTTAGTTCTAGATGTAAACCTATAGTATAGTTATTAATTCTAGAATTAATCATATAACATAGTTTATTAGTTTATTAGTTCTAGAATCAATCATATAACAAAGCTTATTAGTTCTAGAACCAATCAGGTTAGAGATTATTAATTCTAGAATTAATCATATAGTATAGTTTATTAGTTCTAGAATCAATCATATAACAAAGCTTATTAGTTCTAGAACCAATCACATAATCAATCATCTAACAAAGCTTATTAGTTCTAGAACCAATCACATAGTAGAGCTTGTTAGTTCTAGATGTAAACCTATAGTATAGTTTTGGATCATTTAGCACAACTTATTTCAGTCATATAGTATAGTTTTTTTTATCATTTACCATGTATTTACTTCAATTTTTACCATGTATTTACTTCAATTTTTACCATGTATTTACTTCAATTTCCACATTTACTTCAAAACATTTGATTACAGTTGATTAGAGTTGATTGAATCATCTAACATATCTATTACCACTTTTGATTAACTAGAGTTGATTGAATCATATAACATTACCATGTATTTACTTCAATTTCCACATTTACAACATTACCATGTATTTACTTCAATTTCCACGTTTACTTCAAGAATCATATAGCATAGTTTATTAGTTCTAGAATCAATCATATAAGAAAGCTTATTAGTTCTAGAACCAATTAGGTTAGAGATTATTAATTCTAGAATTAATCATATAGCATAGTTTATTAGTTCTAGAATCAATCATATAACAAAGCTTATTAGTTCTAGAACCAATCACATAGTAGAGCTTGTTAGTTCTAGATGTAAACCTATAGTATAGTTATTAATTCTAGAATTAATCATATAACATAGTTTATTAGTTCTAGAATCAATCATATAACAAAGCTTATTAGTTCTAGAACCAATCAGGTTAGAGATTATTAATTCTAGAATTAATCATATAGTATAGTTTATTAGTTCTAGAATCAATCATATAACAAAGCTTATTAGTTCTAGAACCAATCACATAATCAATCATCTAACAAAGCTTATTAGTTCTAGAACCAATCACATAGTAGAGCTTGTTAGTTCTAGATGTAAACCTATAGTATAGTTTTGGATCATTTAGCACAACTTATTTCAGTCATATAGTATAGTTTTTTTTATCATTTACCATGTTTTTATTTACTTCAATTTTTACCATGTATTTACTTCAATTTCCACATTTACTTCAAAACATTTGATTACAGTTGATTAGAGTTGATTGAATCATCTAACATATCTATTACCACTTTTGATTAACTAGAGTTGATTGAATCATATAACATTACCATGTATTTACTTCAATTTCCACATTTACAACATTACCATGTATTTACTTCAATTTCCACGTTTACTTCAAAACATTTGATTAGAGTTGGTTGAATCATCTAACATAGCTTTAGATTATTTAGCACAATTTGCTTCAAAATAGATTTGCCACTTTCAAAATATCTATTACCACTTTTGATTAATCGCTTTTCTTTTTATTTTTTTGAAAAATGATCATTTAGCTCAATTTACTTCAAAATATTAGCACAATTTGCTTCAAAATAGCTATTGCCACTTTCAAAATATCTATTACCACTTTTGATTAATCTCTATTTTTTTTGAAAAATAATCATTTAGCTCAATTTACTTCAAAATACCACTTTTGATTAATCTCTTTTTTTTTTTGAAAAATAATCATTTAGCTCAATTTACTTCAAAATATTAGCACAATTTGCTTCAAAATAGCTATTGCCACTTTCAAAATATCTATTACCATTTTTGATTAATCTCTTTTGTTTTTTAAAAATGATCATTTAGCTCAATTTACTTCAAAATATTTGGGTAGAGATTGTTACTTCTAGATTGAATCATATAGCATAGCTTTGGATCTTTTAGCACAATTTACTTCAAAATATTTGTTATCACTTTTGAAGCCAAGTACTTAATCTCTCTTTTTAGTTTTGAAAAAAACATGTTTAGTGTTCTTGTTTCAAATTATAGTATTAGGGTCTCTACTATTATTAATATGTTCTTTATGTATTCAATATTATTTAAAAGTTTGTGTTTATTTTGACTTCCATCTTGGTGATCCATTTAATCTTATACCCATTAGGTAATGGTCATTAGGGTTTATTTTTAATTTTATTTCTAAATTAAAAAATAAAATTGGAGTTTCATATTTGATCTTTCTTCAATATTTCATACAATATCCCCTCTAGTGTGATAGTCACTCCTTATGTTCCTCCCTCTAATGCTATGACTAGCCCTCATCCTTAGTGTTGAGCCTATACATTTCCCACTAGCACTAATGCTATGACTAGCCCTCATCCTTAGTGTTGAGCCTATACATTTCCCACTAGCATTATACCCAAACCTTACATTCAATCTACTAAGTGCTATCCTATCATCATATCCTACTAGTTTTATACATTCTAGTTTTATACATTCGTCTTTTCCTTCACTTATATCTATCCTCCCTCCAAGTAGTATAATGTCCCTTACATTACTTAAATACTCCCAATTCCTCCTCTTCCCATAATCCTCGCCTTATTTATTCTCTAGCCCTTTTGTATGCTCCTACCACATGTATACTTTATGGAACATAAGAGATGGATAACCTCCCCAAGAGTAACTAGATGGTCCCCAAGGTGTTTTGATAGACACTAAGCTATAGTAACGATCTAGTTACTAAGAGTTAGTGTGTATCTAGCCTGTACAAGTAGCGGAGTTGGCTTGGGCCGTGGATTTTCTCCCCATTGGTTTTAGATTTGACTTTGCTTTCAGGTTTTACTCGATTGAGGTTGGCTTGTCGGCTGTTGGGTTCCCCTGCAGGGGACTAGTTTCACCTCAGCTCGCCCCTTTGGGCATTGGGCTTGGTCATGGGGATACCCCTATTATTAACAAAAAAAGAGTTACTGTCTATCAAAACACTTTGGGAACCATGTTACATGAAACTCAAACTTAGGATTTTGACAAATCCAAATTGCATAATAAAATAATTATAGGATTGATGAACTTTGATTTTGAGACCTAATAGGTAATTTCAGAAGTGTCCACATCTTCACAATGCAGTTTTTTTAATTTAGTAAACCATTTTGGCTTAGTGTTGTGAACCTTTATATTTGGAAATTCATATATGCTAATTTCAACCTTAATGGTGTCTTCTACCTATGAGTATTTATCTTAAAACATTATACCATTTTTCTCTTTTCATATGTGCCATGAAATAGTGGAGGGGCAAACCAGCTATAGACCCAACCACATGAAACTATAATATGGTCTTGACCAACACTCGAAGATATCCAAGATGTTTTTAAGAAATTTCCCAACTCATCTTATTAAGACTGCTGATCTTAATAAGAGTTTTTCTGAAGTGGCTGCTTCGGAACCACAGGACCTTGGAACCCCCCTCCGGTCGTCCCTCTTGGTGAGGTTGTTATGGCAACCCCTCTTGTGCCTTTGGCTGCCTCTCCGGTTGAATGTGCTTCGGCTGTTCTTCCCGGCAGCTTTCCTGGGAAGTCGCTTTCTTTACATTGCAGTCATGAGGACAACCCCAAGCGTATGGTTGATGGCTTCGATCGCCATGAAAATATTAAGAAGGTCTTGCATAGTTTGGCTGCACAGGTGGAAGAAGGATGGATTACAGTCAAGGGTAAAAAAGATAAATCTTCCCGGCCTTCTTTCGACATGACTCTTCGCTCCCACAAGAAAAGCGCTATTTGTAAATCTTGATGTGTTTTGTTTGGGTGCTAGCTTTTTGTTGGCTGCAAGCTGTCTTTTTTGCAGCCTAGCCTTTCTTGTTGTAAAGGGTTTTGGATCCCTTCAAAATCCGCTTATCCCCAAATATCAAAAACTAGCTCTAACAATATTTATCATATTGACACCATAATAAGAGGTGTTTAAATTTTTCCTCGAAACCATGGCATGAGAGACATCTTTGAATGCAAGTGATCACCATTAAAATACTCTTATGCAATTTTGTCCATGAAAATGTTCCCCATTTAAAATACTCTTATGCAATTTTGTCCACGAAAATGTTCCCACCTTTGGTAAAACATATTTTCACCAACATAAGTCATCTGTCAATGAGAAGTTGGTAAGGATAAGGTTTGCATTTGGTATCTAAGTTTCATCAAGTAGCAACCCAACTTTTCCCAACACCAAATGATCTTATCTTATCTTCTTTTGTCACTGTTGGAACTCTTACTTTGCTTAGGTATTCCTTTATCTATAATTTAGATGGGAGCCACACTTAGATCCTTCCACCCATATTCATCTTCATTTTATCCTTCTCTCTCCAATATGTAGTCTACTACTTTATGACTCCATACATCCTCCATAATTTCCTTACACTCACTCAATTCATGTAGTTCACCTAGTAGGTTGAAGCCATTCCACGAATCAAACTAAAATTCATGGAATTTCTATTACTTATAACCCACAAAAAGTTCTTAGTTATAATGTTCTTATAGTTCATCATGAATTTCTAAATGAGTTATTTATTGGTGGATTAACGATAATTAATATTCTTCTAGGTTCCTTGGCATTTAAATATTTACTTTGTAGAATCCTACTCTAAAGAATCTTTAGAATTTCATATATTCTCCAAATTAAATTTGCACGTAGGGAAATATTATGTGTCCTAGAGATATTAATACTAGTTCCACCATCTAACTTACTCTTTCTTATCAAATCCTAGCAAATTAGTGAGATTATTTTCACTTTGTTGGATCCTTCCCATAAATTCTTTAAGGACACCATCTATTTTTTAAGTGTAATTTTGGTTAGTTGTATACATGACATCATGTATATAGGAATATCTAATAGAATGAATTTGATCATCATAATACTACTAGCCAAGGTTAATCACCAACCTTTCCAAGGTTCCAATTTAGACTTACAATATCTAATTGTGTCATTGGACATAAGCCTTTTCTTATCACTCCCTTGAACAATGGAATCCTCATCCTCATCCTCATCCTCATGTACTTACTTGAAATATAATCTATTGTGATCTAGAAATTCTATAATTCTTCACTATATTTCCCTCCTTGTATGGAAGAAATAAATCTTGGATTTATCTTTATTGGTTACTTTCCCAAACATGGAGATATAGCAATCTAATGTTGATTTATCACTTTCATTCAATCTTCCCCATAGAGTATGGTGTCATGTCAACAAATTGTTGATGAGTGAGGGAAGCCATGTTTTTGTTAACTTGAATTTCAACCTAGGCCTTAGCTAATATTTTTTCTCTTGTTTCTATACACAATGCTTTAGCCATTATCACAAATATAAACAAGGAGATTGGATAAATTCTTTCTTGAGGACTCTAATTGCTTAATAAAATCCACAAGGATTTCCATTAACAACAATGCAAAAAATATTGGATTGGAAACGTAGCAATAGATCCACTCAAACCACTTTTTCCCAAGACTATTTTTTTTAGCACTCACATCAAGAATAACAAGTTTACTTGATCACAAAATTTCCTAATGTGTAGAGCGTTATTTTGATAATTTTCTTATTTGAACTAACTATAAAATGTATAGCTTGATGTAGAAAAAATTCTACTAGTTATGTTCTTGTTAAGGGTAAATCCACTTCTCTCACTGAAGATGATTTCATGAAAAACCAACTTTGACTTGTTAGCTATCACTTTTGATATGATTTTATAAATTGTACTGCATAGCAAGATTGAGTGAAAGTTTACAAATGAGTTTGAATCTAGCTCAATTGGAATGAGTACAATGTTGGTGTTTTTTATATCCTTTAAAATCTCTATATTTCCTTGAATTCTCAACCACCTCTCAAACATCCTTATCAATGATACTCTAGCATTTGCAATAAAAACATACAGGGAAAGCATCCATCCAGCATCCATCCAAGAGCTTTGTCTGGGTAGAATTGAAGCACATCATGTTTTACTTCCATCTTAGACACATGGACCATTATCACTTCATTACCTTCTTCCTTTGGGAATATTTGTTGGCAAAGAGTTCATATCTCATGCTTCTAAGTTAATATTAATCTTATATAGGAGAATATACATAAATATTTTTATTTTAAATTTTATGAGTGCATGTAAATTTAGTTAGTAATATTTTAGTTTTATATAAAAAATATGATATTTTAGTTATATATTTGTTATATTGAAATTTGTACATCTATCTTATTTTTTATGATTTTTGTATCTATTTTCAGGAAATCTTAATATGTACATATTAACAAATAGTATAATTTTTAAAAGTTGGAATCATTCCTCTAACCTTTATTAACACACATTTAACCCTTACCTTATCAACATATCCCCAAACTCTAATATATTTATTTATTTCAAGCATTTATTAGATTTATTTGTACAACTCACTCAATATAGTTGTTATCTGCCTAAATTTTTGTCTAGGGTTATTTTGTTGTTGTGGTGTTGAATCATAGTCACAAACTTCATCATTGCCTTGTTAAAATTCAAATTTAAATTTTGGTTGATTGGCCCCTTCATTTTATTGCTTTTTAAGTTGGTTAAGTACATATTTTCTAAATTTTGATGTAATATGTTGGTATTTAAAGGCATTTATTTACATTCATTCATCATCCAAACACATAAAAAAATTATCTCTAATATTAGAGCATACAAGGAGAAATCCATAGTAAAACACTTGGATTTAATGTAGTAAAATGAGTAATAAATTTTCATTCATTATTCTAGGGCCCTTGTTTTTTGTCTTCAATATTTTGCACACATTTTAAGGGATTGACGTAGAATAACATGTATCCTTTCAACAAAATGACAACCCTTCTAAGGTATTTCTAGATATTGTTAGTTATTAGATGTTAGAAAAGAGCAAAGCATGTGAACTCTAGTTAGGCAAGTAAGATATAAGGAACAAACATTACACAAGATCAAGTCCTAACTTAGAGGACAATTTTGTATTGATATACCCAACCGACATCATCAAACTTGATCTTAGAGAGAGTAGAGATTCATTGGAAGATCCAAGGCATATGACTAATAAAGATACCACAAGTTCATGTTAGATACAAAGTATATTATAAAATCTTCACCAAAGGAACACATCTTTGATCATTGCTACATACCTTCATTTATTGCATTTATTTTCCTTACTTTAAGATTTAGTTTCAGAATACACATGTCCTAAGTTCATATTTATTAGATTTATGTAATATATTCCCATTTGTGTGCATCTCATTGGTTTAGCCTAGAATGACTTAGGGAAAGTTTATTTTCTTTTTACAATATCACTCATTAAAAATATAATTACATGGCTATGGAATAAATTTACTTCATAGGGTTATGCTTATTAAATGTTAAAGATTATATTGGAAAAAATTAACTTACAATAATATTAATGGTTTATCAAAATTAGTGCCTATACAATCTACTTTTCAATATATATATATAACCAAAACTAATAAAAATACACCACAAACCATCAATTTTAGGCTTGATTTTAAGATGAAATACTCATGATTACACAAGTACAATAAAAATCTATATTGGAGACATGTGGGCCTTTGAGCCTTGTTCAAGAAGTGCAACCTTGGATTGATGATTTTTTTAATTACAACTCTCGCCAACTAGTATGGAGTTTATGCTAAAGTTGCATGTAAGAATTCTAGTAAGTTGGATTGTACTTTGGTTTCTCGTAATAACATAGATATTACTTAATAGATGAACAAATTTTCATTGGTTGAACATGTTTCCTATATTTTGTCAAGATTTTTTTATATTCACATTAGTATTATTAAGTAAGCACTTCCATATTTTCATATCATTTGTTCTCATATGGAGAACTTATTTTAAGAAGAGAGACTAGAGATTTCTTGATCTTATGCATTCAAAATAATAAGTGGGTCATCCCACAATAATGGGTTACACTTTTTGGTCAAACTTGACATTGAAATCAACATTTTCAGAGAAAACTTCACTTTCTGACACTTATAGTAGGTAAACTATTAGGAATTTGAAAATGATGTAAACTAGTGATTTGTGAGATTTTGTCTGTAGATTTTAAATATATTCTTTTAAAAAAAATTGGAATTAAATTGTTTTTTTTTTGCGTCTCCTTTGATAACTAGTTTTTAATAGTAAACAACATTTTTTAAAAGTGATGTGTACTTCGACACGCATAACTTTTTTTCTACAAAGGATAAAATTTTGATTCTTTTTAATTTAGGTTGCTAACACTGGTATCTATTGGTTTCATTTTGTTTCATAACATTTTGTTGAATATTTTTTTTTTAATTAAGTTTTGAAGTCAAAACATTTACAATTTAGACATAGGTGCACTTCGGCACGCATAACTTTTTTGGTATGTATTGAAATTCAATTTTTTTTTTTGTTAGAACGAGGACATCAATACCTAGAGGATATATATTTTTCAATTTTTTTCCTCAAATTTACTATTTTTCCACAATGATTTTTCATTGAACTTGAGGTTCGATGAAAAACCTATGTATAGTAAAACTAAAAAATAAAATATAAAATAAAAACAAAATATATTAAATTTATAGTTGTTGGAAAGCACATTTCGATCACTACAATCATCCAACTTGGTTTATCAATTTGACTCCATTTGCACCTCCTTCCAAAGCTTCGATAGTAAAAAAAATGCATAAATTTTGAAATGGTGGAGGGGAAGGTGAAAAAAGGGGGTTCATTAGATTCGAACCCCCTTCATTAGAAGGGGGTTCATTCGAACCCCCCTTATATGGTGCAAAAGAGGGTTCATTAGAAGGGAGGGTGGTTCATTAGAAGGTGGGGTTCATTAGAAGGGGGGTGGTTCATTCGAACCCCCTTCATTAGAAGGGGTAAACCATTTTAATTTTTTTATGAGAATTTCTAATTTTTCTTCGTTCGAAAAATTGTAACCCACTATTGTGGGTTTACCCAAGTTTGTTGATTTTTTTTAATATGAAAATTTAATCTCTTTGCTAGAAGTTCTTGTTTTCTTTCCAATGTCTTTAATGTAATTTATTATTAAACAAAAATATACTAAATAAAATACATGCCACAATCAAACTCAAAGATGAATAGTCACCCTCATGAAAACATAGAGTACATCTTGATGCATAATATTCTATAAGAAATTGTTAATAAATGCAACAAAGCATGTATCTAGTAGAAATTTAGTTATGTTTTGTAAAATGTTTATTATGTTAGTGTAATTTCTTTTTAAGTAAAAAGATTGTTTCGAATTTGTGTGATTGTTGAATTTTTGTTACTAGTAAAGAATTTAATTGATCTTATTTGTAAGTTTTTGTTGAATTCATTTGGTTAAGGTGAAAGATAATGGAATACAATGATTTGAAAATGTAAACGGAAGTAAATTAAAATATAAGTTTCTTATTCAAACCAAGATAAAACATCAAATAGAGCTTAAGAAAATATTGCAAACTAAGCATAACATCAAACAACCAAAATAAATGTTGTTGAAGACTCCATTGTTGACTAATTTGCTCCAAATGATTGTTGAAGAGTAGCATATACTTAGCTCAAAGTTGATGGATTCTCAAATGGATCACGAGAGAGTGCCTCAATTTCTTACTTTTAGGAGACACAATGGATGATTGAGATTTGATGATAAGATCAATGATGGAGGATGATTGAGAGGATTTTCATAGGATTAAGGAGAGAATAGAGGGTCTAGATGGAGGTTGTTGGAATGTTAAGGGTAGGATGCACTTACTAATTTTGACAAGCAGTTGTAACCATGAGAGAGATAGGGACACACGCATCTAGGAGCCCTATATTCTTGGGTTTGGTGGAGAGAATATTGGAACCATAAGGAAAAGTGATCTTAAGTGTCCTTTATTCTTGGGATAGGTTGAGGGAATATATATATAATTAAGTAATAATATAATAAATTAATTTTAGGCATGTTTGAGGTGGATAATAGGTAGAAATGATATTTATTTATTTATTTATTATGAGGTGATATCAAAAGGAGGATAATTAAATAATAATATTATTTAGTTAAGTGGGAGACTTTAGGTTCAAAGGGGACTTGTCTAGGTGATGTGCTTTGTTGATTACGAATAGGTACACTAGAGAAATATTTAGATGTCTACATATATATTGGATTGAGTCTCAGTTTACCAAGTTTTATCATAATCTTAATCACATAATTATATAGAAAATTAAATTATTACTTTCCAAAACCTTTAGCTTTGGTGAAGCTATAGTCTAACTAGCAAGCTTTATGCTTTTAATGAATTAATAACTAGCTTCCCTACTAATGTAAACACATTAATTTCACTTGCAAGAATAATAGAAATCAATTTGAAAAAAATTATCAATAATGGCTTATACCCAATACAATATTAAATAAAAAACCCACAACGGTCATAAAAAAACCAAATGACAATACGATTAAAAAAACAATCTATTTGGAAAATAAGTTTTCATTACTTGTAATTTAAAAAAAATAACTCAATACAAAAAAATAATGAATTTGATGATAACATCTAATCTAATAATTTTAAGCTCTTATCTAAACAACCATAATAAAGGTAGCCAATCATTTTACTATGCAATATACCAACGTAACGTATGTCATTTGTCCAAGTTGCTTTCCCACTACACATAAAAGATTTTAAAATTTGTTAAATTCTAAATATGTCATTTAAATGAAAATGAGCATAAGTAGTCTTCAAAATATAACTATACAAGTCTTTTGCAATCTTTAAAATAATCAAGAGTTCTTATGAATGTTAATCATGTGAGATTTCTATATGCCAGTGTTTTAGTTCATGCTCCATAATCTATCATAAAAAAAGAAGAAAATGAATCATGGAGTGTGATATGAAATGTTGATGTATAAAACAACTTACATAATTAACATCTCAAATCGCTCTTGTTCACTATTAGGAACCATGGAAATATAATATCTCTGATTAATTCTTAAAAATATAACAATTGCATTTGTATTCATAATTGACTCTTCAAAATATAGTAGGAAGCATTAATTGAGACCATAATGTCATAGTTCAAATGCCAAAACCATTAGCAACAATATGATGTCAATTTTAATTCACAATTTGCATTCATATTTAGTATGAAATAAAAGTTATATGTGTAGAGAAAATGTCATTCATTACTTTGACTGGAATGCTATATACATTTTGAGAAGCTCACTTATGGAACTCACTTTTTATAACTTTTTATATTTCAAATCTTAGTGTTTTTTTCTTTTAATTATTTATGAGTTGACTAAAATGTTGAATGATTTGAAATTGTATGTTAGGATAATTTACTTAAATATTAATCTTTAATTTATTTTAAAAAAATAGGAATGAGCAAGTACAATTTAAAAAGCATTAAGGAATAAGACGAATCTAGTAGAATATTGAAACATCAACATTGAATCATCATCCTAAAATCCTATTATATGTTTGTCTATAATTCTTAACCTCCATTCATGAGTTTACTTAGAAGCTATGACCCTCACAATTCAATAGATTCCAAAAAGATATTTCTTTGCACTACCTATTTCTTACTAGATTCAAAACATATAAACACAAACAAACAAATTTAAATAATTAATTTTTAATTAAAAATATAGCCTTGTGTCATTTAATGCTAATGACTTTTTAACTTTCTACCATGTCTCTCACCACATATGCCAAATGCTTTTTCATCATTTAACCTTTCATGCTGCTCTACGTCCTTCTCTGCCACACTGGTTGGCTACCTTTGCAACATCCTGCATTTTAACACATCAGCCAGACAAGTCAGAACAGGTATGAGTGGGTTGTTATAAAGGGAAAGCTAAGATATACAAGGCATTTCCCACCTAAACAACAAACTGCATTTTCCTCCATCTCATTTACAATTCATTTGTATCCAAAAGATGTCCGGAAGCTCTCCTTCGCTTCAAAGAGGCTTTGAATGACTCTCAGTTGGTGGGTAAATGGAACAGACCGTTGCACCTCGTTGTCTCTGTTTATGCAGACCTTTTCTTCAATCAAGGTGTGATATCTGAGAGCCTGTGCCACCGTCGTTTTCTCACATCAGTGAGTACATCTGGAGTAACAGGTACAATTCTTTCATGTTAGGGAAATCCCTCTTTAGATTTATATCAAAATAGCTTTAGTGGGATGATTACCCCTTGCCTTTGTTTGCTCACCCGCCTTACATACCTTCATCTTTCATACAATAACCTGAATGGAAGCATACTTTCCTCCCTCAGCAATCTTTGTATTTTAACCTACCATTCCCTTTATAACAACCAACAAAGCACAAGCACAAGCATGTCGGCTTCTCTGGTTCTTCCAATTCACATATTGGGGCTCTTTTGCGCAAGGGGTTTCCTCCTTGTGCTTTCCATTTTGTTTTTATAACGTCTAAACTTTTCAAGTCCAGTTCCGACTCTGTCTTACTTTTTACAGGAAAAAAATGCCACCCAAAATCATTCAGTACAGGCGTGGTTGTAATGGCCAAAAATTCAACTCGAATATTACTGCTCAATTTTATTTTATTTTAAAATTATGTTAGGGTAATGTATAGTTTCCTAAGGCCTTTGTGGGTTTTCTCGGCTAGAGAGTATGGTGTGAGCCTTCAGGCTTGACGAACCATTATCATTGGGAGGAAAGAGTGGATGGCCCCATTGGTTGTTCAGTTTCAGACATTATTTTATGTAGGTGGGATATGCAGATGGGTTTGTTTTGTTACTCATTTGCAGGTTGGATTTGCAGATGGGTGTACTCTGTCACTCATTGCAGCCTGTAACTTTAAGGGTTCTGCGTGCTGAATTTTTTTTTGCTAAAGACTTGTTAGAGAATGGTGCAGGCTTATGAAGAAGGATGCCTGGACATTTTCTTTTATTTGGGCTCATGAAGGGGAAGAAGTAGGTTGTTTTCTTGGAAGTCTGGTATTTTTTATTTTGGTATGGAATAAATTTTGAAGAAGTCCAAAACGATGAATCAGTAGTTATGAGGGTTTATGACATTTCAAAACAAAGTAAAATAAGGGGAAAAAATAATAATAGCATGAACAGGGAACCTCACTTTTTTTCCTTATGTTTTTAAATCGACATTCTTTATATATTTTTTTGAATCAAGATTTCAGATATTTAGAGCATCCTCTGTTTACAAAATTGAAGTTGTTGGCCAAATTAAACGTTGATAAGAAACAGAAAGAGAGTTTTAAAACAGAATATAGATAAAGTGATCAGAATTCTGGGGCTGACTTTATGAAGATCCCAACTCTCCATATTCCCCTGCACACAGAAACACCAAACAAAACAGAATAAAACAATAAAATAAAATAAAATGACAAACGAATCATCGTTCTGTTCGGTACACACGCACAGGGAAGAGACATTCTTTGTTTTTTTTTTCTCCTTTCCAGATCTGCGTTGCTTCATAGATTCATGCTTTCCCGTAAAGCTTAAACTCCTCCATCTGTTCAAGCAAAAATAGTTAGAATAAACACAAGTCGATATATTTATGTATTCCTGGTCGGCCTGCAACAAATTTCTTCACTCTTGTGTGGAGCCCTTCTACCCAAGCGCAACCTGTTGCGCCCAGGTAACTCCACACCCATTCCCTGTAGCTTGCAGCCTCCGAGAGGTTGGCAATATAACAGCCCCATCTCAACCCCTCGTTTCAGGTCTACAAATCGAACTTGAATAACCTGCACCATCGACCCCTACCCAACTTCAGTTGTTGCAATGGGGATAAAATTCTATAAAGGTAGTTTAGGATTTACTTTGGAAAGTAGTTGAGAAGGAAGAAACCTCCGTAATCTGTGAGATATGCAAGTGGTGCCATCTACAAATGGATAAATGGACGCGTGTTGTGGTAGGAGGGAACCACCTTGTCAGGGCGCAGTTAGGCATACAGTAATATCTGAGATAGCTATGCTGAATTCCTATAGTATTGCTGAATTCTAGAGCAAGAATACTACGTCATGCATGCGTAGCACTTATTCCATTCACTTAATATTTTAAGTATGGAAAGCCTATATATATGCATGTTAAAAAGGGGGTTGGATCATCACGTAACTACTCGTGTCCACACACAAAATGTTGGAAGATCTTAGTGGAGCTTTAGAAAGGGGAACCGGAAGTTAGGATATCTACTATTCTGCATTAGCAATCGTGGAGATGAGATTAACATAGATCTACTGGTGCGAATGCACAAGGGCGTGCTAAGGCTTTCTTAATTCAAGTTAAACTTAAGAATGCTCCCATAAGGTTCATCTTATTGGGTTGTCACTTTCATGAATGTTGTACATACTTCCATTACCCATCTAAGAGCATCAATGTGTTTTGATGACAAAATCTCTAAATCACCTTAGACAATGTGATACACTTAAACCCTTCAATGTAATGAGACGATGGGGCTAAAATTATTAAGTCTCCTATATCATCTGAATCTTCTCGAAACATGATGCCAATCATATTTACATTAACCTATGAGCCTGGTTCAATATAAAACTTAAAGTCCAAAGATGTAATTGTTCCTGCAAGATCCTTCCACTCATTGCGAGAAATATTATGTGTATAGTAGGTTAATTCACGATTGTTGTGCCTAGGGTACTTAGTGTCCTTGGCATATGACGTTGGGAGGCCATCCTTAATCAACCTAATTTAAAACTCCTGAGCGATGCATTGTGGCAAACAATTATGTATTGTTTCTGATAATTAAATATAGCAATTAATAAGCGTGCTCCTCCAATTTAATCTGACAATAATTCTATACGTAATGTGACACTTAAAATAAATAAAAATTGAGCAGTAATATTCGAGTTAAATTTTGGAGCATTACAATGGTAGCTCCTTCCAAATTCAGAATGTTTGGTATGCGGCAATGTGTGGAGACCAAAACGAATCACATCCTTAAAGTTAACAGTAAATTAATTGACAAATGAGCAGAAAGAACTTAATATTTGCAAAAATATTTTTTTCGCATCTATTACAATGTAAAGATATACATAGCTTTTCATTGCATACACTTGTAATGGTATACTCCCTCATAGAAGCCCTTTACATTAATAGGCCTTCCTCTTTTAAAAGTGTAGGCCTGTCTCATTTGCAAACCTATTTCTAGGTTCTTGATATCTAATATATAAAAATACCAAATAAAAATGTTCACATATTCTCCAGTAGTTGAAACTCATTCTTTGCTGGATCTTTGCCGTACTCCTCACTCTAATAAGTTCTTGATCAGAGCTACAAAATATATCTATTATTCTGAAATACGGCTGTCTTCTTTTTTTTTTCTCCCTTGAGCTTGCTGAAGATTCTGTCAAACCTCCTGGAACATGAGCCCGAAGGCCTCATCATAATTATCCTTGTGCCGTTGGCCTTGTTCACCTCATTACTTGTTGCACCCATTTTTCTCTTCTTGTATTTACTATCAATTTCTTCCTAATCGCTGAGCCCACATCTGGGAACATCTACCTCTAATTTTAACTGTTTGGTGTTTTCAGCAGGAGAGCAGATCTTATCTGATTTATGAGGCTGTGGCTGCTCAGATACCTGATCTCCATCTTCTGGTGCAGGATATGGGCCTTTGATCTTGATTCTGACTAGCCCAACAACAGAAGGAACACTTTCTTCAGCTACAATTATATCATCAGGAGGTGGTGGCTTAGGGCCCTTCATAACAAATCTGATTCGCTTACCAGCACGTCTGCCATTTCTTTTCCTCATCCATGTCCATGTCCCTGTGGAAGATATCATTTCTCTTCAGCATCAAAATGAAATGCTCAGCGTACAAAATGTAAGAAATATCTTGTATATTTTATATGTTACTCGTTTTCTTCATGCAAAAGGATTAGGATAATGCATGTTCGTCGATCTATTACAGAAATATTAAGAAGCGTCTTGCATTTTTAAACAGAACCTTCAAAGTCCAGTTCCGACTCTAGTTATCTGGCCCACCGTTAGATGAAAGAAATGCTATCTAAAATCTAATGAAAATATAAATGATTTAAACTTGTTATTGAATATGTTTCATAATTATTTAATACAAAATATTAATATCATAATAAGTTTGGACCATGTCTTTGACTAATAGTTTACAATATGGATGTAGACTAATAGTTTAGCATTAATATTTTACTCGTTTTAAAGTCACGTATCATATTATACATATTATACAAGCATGATGCTTGAAAAATTATTTATTAGAGTGTATTTAATTGTTGACATGGATTTTATAATTTATTAGAGTGTATTTAATTGTTGACATGGATTAGACTAATCTTGTAGAGGGTGAGTATACAACTTCACATGATCTTGGATTGGTGACTAGTCAAGGTGCATGAATGGGTCAACCAAGGAGGTACAAAAAGGCCACATGTCATAAATTAAGAACAACATGAATGATCTAATTCATAGATGCCAATGGAAAGAAAAAGTCTAAGAATAATACACTAGAGTGAATTAGATTGGACACGAGAGAATATTTAGATGCATTAGTAAAATTCAATTCGCTTACTTAAATGCATGGACAAAGGATAGAACAATTCCTTTTCCACATGCTTCCCAAACCTTGATATCTACCTATATCACATTACTTATCTTATCTATTGAATCCATCAAGAAAATATTTATAGGTGAATCCATCAAGAAAAACTTTGAAGCCAATTTTAGAGGAATTAATGACATCTAGACCCATAGTAGTAAAATTTATAAATATAGAGGTCTAGGTATGATATAATCATTATAAGACATCAATATTGAAAGTTGAGTCATCTTCTTTCACATTCTTAGATGTATGACCAATACTCAAGGCTAGGAAACACACCACACCACCTTAGGAATAGGGTTGGAACTCATAAACTTACTATTAATGCTTGATAGTGGATAATAACTTGTTCACTTTGGGATCATCTAAGTGAAAGAGGGTGTTCCCAGAGATCTCATAAACAATAAAACTAAAAATAAAGAGTGGATAATAACTCCTTCACTTTGGGATCATCTAAGTGAAAGAGGGTGTTCCCGGAGATCTCATAAACAATAAAACTAAAGATAAATGAAAGAAAGAACAGTTCTAAGTAATGGTTAATTACACCTAATTTTTATGATGAACCCCAAGATTATTTACTCCATTAATAAACATATAATTACTACAACATGAATCACAAGACCTCTAAACTAAGATAATAATAAACTGTTTTCACATGTAATATAAAATAACATCAATACACAGGACACGGTTCTAGACATACCATCATGATCCCATACAAATATTAGTTTGAGACTACAAAATATTAGGTGTAGATTATACGACTAGATCATGAGATCAATGAAGAAACTAAACTACTCCTATTCTACAAAGATACAATTATAACATTGAAAGTTGTTTGGGCTCTCATCAATAATACTTGTACATTCTCTATTTGGAAACTAAATCATAGCTTGTAATAAAGATGAAAGTAAATAAGTAAATAACATAACATAGCCTGTATATGCATACAAACAAAAAACCTACAAGTAAACACATTCCAATAATTCATCTCAAATAAATAAAACCCCACATGATATAACAAAATACTAGATCACAAACATTTTTTTTTTTTAATGTATTAGGATTATTTCATACATCAATATCCTTCTCATTACATCAAGACACCAAATATGGCAAGAGAAACTAGTAATTGGCCTCAAAAGATCCATTAAAATGTTATAGATAATCATTGGTCATAGTATCAAGAGTTTGGAAATAATGGAAAGTCTATGTAGTAGCACACAACCACATTTCTCCCTAAGATCATATTTTTCTAGTTGCACAACCACATTTCTCCCTAAGATCATATTTTTCTAGTTGCTTATGCATGTATTCAACTTCTTCATTCATTGTAAGGGTTGTTAATTCCAAGTTAAAGATTTTAATGATTTCAAAAGTTGTTTATTAGTTTTCTATTAGAAATTTTCACTCATAACTTGCAATGAGGTAGCGACATAAGCTAATTTTGTTGCAACCATTGGTCTCATTAGTTAGTTGTTGATATTTTGGGACATATCTCTTACTAATTGGAAATTTATCTTCACCACATTTACTGGTTTGATTATAATAGAGATTGGACAAGTGTCACAACACTTTAAATTAATACAAAGTTTTATTTGTATTGATCCCTTATTTGTTGCACACCGATGTTGATGAGTTTGAAAAATGATCATTAAGTAGATGCGATTACAATCTCACACATTTGTTTTAATTTATTATTTATTATTTTAATGTATATATGATTTTATGACCCAACAAGGTACCAAGCTTGAAGAATCAGACCTTCCATATACATTAAAAATCATCAAAAAATATTAATAGTAGGTATATGAAGTATAAAATTGATACAACATATTATTTATAGTTCAATAATATAAACCAAGGAATTAATTCAAGCATAACATAACAATTAATAAAATAGAGAAATAGAGAAACCTATCCATACTTTGCTAATGTCTATGAAGTTATAAGTGAAACCATCATAAGGGATATAAATATTTTCACTATCCATAGTTACATGTGCAAAGTATAAAATCAACTTTAAAAGAGGTCTATGTAGCTAGTGAGTCTTGACCAGTGATATAAATAGGGGTCAAGTAAAGTAATTTGGATATAGTTGTTATTTTTGGCTACCAATTTCTTTATTTTGAATGTCTGTTAAGGTATACTTCTATGAACACACTCCTACCATTTAAGTTAAGCCTAAAGTGAGGGAAAGATTATCCACTTTTTAAGTAGACCTTTAGCCATACCTAATTTTTGAGGAATTTTTATTTTACATTCTTATTGACACCCTTGCCTTGAAGATGTAAAATAATTATAGGATTGGTGGAATTTGATTTTGGAACCTAATAAGTAACTTCAGAAGTGTCCACATCTTCACAATGTAACTTTTTTCATTTAGTAAACCATTTTGGCTTAGTGTTGTGAACCTTTATATATTTGGAAATTCACATATCCCAATTTCAACCTTCTTAATAGTGTCTTCTACCTATGAGTATTTATCTTAAAATATTATACCATTTTTCTCTTTTCATATGTGCCATGTAATAGTGGAGGGGCAAACCAACTATAGACCCAACCACATGAAACTATAATATATTCTTGACCAACACTTTAAGACATCCAAGATGTTTTTAAAAAATTCCCCAACTCATCTTAATATCTCTAGTAACTAGCTCCAACAATATCTATCATATTGACACCATAATAAGACTTGTTTAAATTTTTCCTCAGAACCATGGAACGAGAGACATCTTTGAATGCAAGTGATCACCCATTAAAATAATCTTATGCATTTTTGTCCATGAAAATGTTCCCACCTTTGGTAAAACATATTTTCCCCAACATAAGTCTACTGGCCATGAGAAGTTGGCAAGGATAATGATTTCCATTTGGTATCTAAGTTTCATTTAGTAGCAACCCAACTTTTGCCAACACCAAATGATCTTATCTTCTTTTGTCACTATAAGACCTCTTACTTTGCTTAGTTATTCTTTTATTTATAATTTAGATGGGAGCAACACTTAGATCCTTCCACCCACATTCATCTCCATTTTCTCCTTCTCTCTCCAACATGTAGTCTACTACTTTATGACCCCATACATCCTCCATAATTTCCTTACACTCACTCAATTCATGTAGTTCACCTAGTAAATTGAAGCCATTCCACGAATCAAACTAAAATTCATGGAATTTATATTACTTATAACCCACAAAAAGTGCTTAGTTATAATGTTCTTATAGTTCATCATGAATTTCTAAATGTGTTTTTTTATTGGTGGATTAATGATAGTTAATATTCTTCTAGGTTCCTTGGTATTTAAATATTTAATTTGTAGAATTCTACTCTAAAGAATCTTTAGAATTTCATATATTCTCCAAATTAATTTTGCACCTAGGGAAATATTATGTGTCCTAGAGATATTAATACTAGTGCCACCATCTAACTTACTCTTTCTTATCAAATCCCAACAAATTAGTGAGATTCTTTTCACTTTCTTATCCTTTCCTTAAATTCTTTAAGGACACCATCTATTTTTTATGTGTAATTTTTGGTTAGTTGTATACATGACATCATGTATACAGGAATATCTAATAGAATGAATTTGACCATCATAATACTACTAGCCAAGGTTAATCACCAACCTTTCCAAGCTTCCAATTTAGGCTTACAATATCTAATTGTGTCATTCCATAAGCCTATCCTTATCACTCCCTTGAACAATGGAATCCCCATGTACTTGAAATATAATCTATTGTGATCTAGAAATTCTACAATTCTTCTCTATATTTCCCTCCTTGTGTGGAAGAAATAAATCTTGGATTTATCTTTATTGGTTACTTGCCCAAACATAGAGATATAACAATCTAATGTTGATTTATCGCTTTCATTCGATCTTCCCCATATAGTATGGTGTCATGTCAACAAATTGTTGATGAGTGAGGAAGCCATGTTTTTATTAACTTGAATTTCAACCCAGGCATTAGCTAAGAATTTTTCTCTTGTTTCTTTGCACATTGCTTTAGCCATTATCACAAATATAAACAATGGGATTGGATTAATTCTTGTTCGAGGCCTCTAATTGCTTCGTAAAATCCACAAGGATTTCCATTAACAATAGTGCAAAAAATATTGGATTGGAAATGTAGCAATAGATCCACTCGAACCACTTTTTCCCAAGACTATTTTTTTAGCACTCACATCAAGAATAACAGGTTTACATGATCACAAACTTTGCTAATGTGTAGAGCTTTATTTCGATAATTTTCTTATTTGAACTAACTATAAAAGGTATAGCTTCATGGGAAAAAATTATATTAGTTATATTCTTGTTAAGGGTAAATCCTCTTTGCTCATTGGAGATGATTTCATGAAAAACCAACTTTGACTTGTTAGCTATCACTTTTGATAGGATTTTATAAATTGTGTTGGATAGCAAGATTGAATGAAAGTTTACAAATGAATTTGAATTTAACTCAATTGGAATGAGTCCAATGTTGGTGTTTTTTATATCATTTAAAATCTCTATATTTCCTTGGTCAAATTCTCAACCACCTCCCAAACATCCTTACCAATGATACTCTAGCATTTGTGATAAAAACATGTAGGGAAAGCATCCATCTTAGGAGCTTTGTCTAGGTAAAATTGAAGCATATCACGTTTTACTTCCATCTTAGACACATGGACCATTAGCATTTCATTACCTTCTTCCTTTATTATGATGGGAATATTTGTTGGCAAAGAGTTCACATCTCATGCTTCTAAGTTAATATTAATCTTATATATAAGAATATACACAAATATTTTTATTTTAAATTTTATGAGTGCATGCAAATTTAGTTAGTAATATTTTATTTTTATATAAAAAATATGATATTTTAGTTATATATTCATAATATTGAAATTTGTACATCCATCTTATTTTTTTAATGATTTTTTTTATCTATTTTGAGGAAATCTTAATATATACATATATTAAAAAATAGTACAATTTTTTAAAAGTTGGAATCATTCCTCTAATCTTTATTAACACACATTTAACCCTTACCTTATCAACATATCCCTAAAATCTAATATATTTATTTATTTCAAGCATTTATTAGATTTATTTGCACAACTAACTCAATATAGTTGTTATCCACCTAAATTCTTGTCTAGGGTTATTTTGTTGTTGTGGTGTTGAACCATAGACAAAAACTTCATCCTTGCCTTGTTAAAATTCAAATTTAAATTTTGGTTGATTGGCCCCTTCATTTTATTGCTTTCTAAGTTGGTTAAGTACATAATTTCTAAATTTTGATGCAATATGTTGGTATTTAAAGGCATTTATTGGCATTCATTCATCATCCAAACACATAAAAAAACTAGCTCTAATATTAGAGCATACAAGGAGCAATCCATAGTAAAACACTTGGATTTAGTGTAGTAAAATAAGTAATAAATTTTCATATATTATTCTAGGGCCCTTGTTTGTTGTCTTCAATATTTTACACACATTTTAAGGGATTGGCCTAGGATAACATGTATCCTTTCAACTGAACGACAACCCTTCCAAGCTATTTCTAGATATTGCTAGTTATTAGATGTTAGAAAAGAGCAAAGCATGTGAACGTTAGTCAGGCAAGTAAGATATAAGGAACAAACATTACACAAGATCAAGCCCAAACTTAGAGGACAAGTTTGTATTCATAGACCCAACCCACATCATCAAACTTGATCTTATAGAGAAAGTAGAGATTCATTGGAAGATCTAAGGTATTTGACTAATAAAGATACCACAAGTTCATGTTAGAGACAAAGTATATTATAAAATTTTCACCAAAGGCAAACATGTTTGATCAACGCTACATACCTTCATTTATTGCATTTATTTTCCTTACTTTAACATTTAGTTTCAGAATACACATGACCTAAGTTCATATTTAGTAGATTTATGTAATATATTCCCATTTATGTACATCTCATTGATTTAGCCTAGATTGACTTAGGGATTTTTTTATTTTTTTTTTACAATATCACTCATTAAAAATATTATTACATGATTATATAATATATTTAATTCATAGGGTTATGCTTATTAAATGTTAAAGATTATATTGAAAAGATTTAATTTACAATAATATTAAATGGTTTATCAAAATTAATGACTATACAATCTACTTTTCAATATATATATATATATATATATATATATATAATCAAATATGACCAAAACTAATAAAAATAAACCACAAAATATCAATTTTAGGCTTGATTAAGATGAAAAACTCATTATTAGACAAGTACAATAAAAATTTATATTGGAGACATGTGGGCCTTTGAGCCTTGTTCAAGAAGTGCAACCTTGGATTGATGATTTTTTTAATTACAACAACTTTTGCCAACTAGATCGCTAGTATGGAGTTTATGGTAAAGTTGCACGGAATAATTCTAGTAAGTTGGATTGTACTTTGGTTTCTTGTAATAACATAGATATTACCTAATAGATGAATGTTTTCATTGGTTGAATATGTTTCCTATATTTTGTCAAGATTTTTTTTATATTCACATTAGTATTATTAAGTAAGCATTTCCATATTTTCATATCATTTCTTCTCATATGGAGAACCTACTTTTAAGAAGAGAGACTAGAGATTTCTAGATCTTATGCATTCAAAAGAATACTTGGTGAATTTTTAGTTCCTGCCGATAGCCAGGTTTACTATTGCATCCGTTGCATTTGCTTTTTAATTAGTCGCTTGGCCAATGAGATTGTATTGTTTAAAATATTTTTGTCTTTTTTCCTATAGTTGGGATTTAAACACATATTTTTTGTGCTTGAAAATTACGGCTTTATCTCTTTTTCTATTGGTTTGAGTAGGTTGATTTTTCATTTTCCTTTAAGTAAATTAGGAAAATAGGGGGACATTATATATTGTGGAAAATATTTAATTGGGGGATGCATATAGTGTGAGTTTTGGCGGCGGGCTGGTGGGTACTGAACCAATGAATGCATGTTTAATGCATTAAATGCAAACTTTTGTGATATGTGTTGGACAACTAGTGCGTACACAAGCATCAAATGCATAGTTAATTCATGAAATATGAGGCAAGTGTTGGTTTGTGCTTATTGTTTGTTGAGAAGCTTACATGTTTTTGGCTATGGGTTGTTGTCTTCGACGTTTGTCACTCTGTGCAGTGCTTGAATGAGGGAGGAGCTGTAGGAACAATGTGCAACTAGTGAATGGATTGTCTGTTTGTTTTTGATACTTGATAACTAGAAGTGTTAGAGGGGAAATTGAATGGTTTGAGCAAGGTCTTATGGATAGTGGGTGCGAGATGTCTTGGAGGGCTGGTGGGTACACATGTAGTGAATGCATAGTTAATTCATAAAATCTTAGGCGAGTGCTAGGTTTTGTTTGTGATTATTATCGTTTGTTGAAAAACTTATGGGATTTTTAGCTCTTGGTTGCACTTTTTCATGTTCGTTATTCTATAAAAGTGCACTGGTGGTGAATGAATTGGCTATGTGTTTATGATACTTGATAAGTAGAGGTATTGCTTGTTGTTACAAGTACTAACGGGGCAAGTGGGTACAATAGATTACATATGCTTTAAGAAAGGTCTTGTGGATTGTGGGGGCAATGAATGCATTAATTATGTGTTTATTGCTTGAGTGGCTGCTAGCCTATCAACAAAGCTCATAAAGAAAATTGTGTGAGATGTGTTGGAGGGCTGGTGGGTATAGAAGAAGTGAATGCATAGTTAATTCATGAAGTCTGAGGTGAGTACTAAATTTTATTTGTGCTTATTCTTGTTTGTTTGTTTTTGATAAAGTAAGCAAGATTTACAGGGTGCTGTACCCTTTATAGGGAGAGCCCTCGGGGCCAAAAAGAGCTAGTTCAAAATAGGACATGAACTAGAAAGAGTTAACAAACAGGATCCACAAGGCTCGACAGAACAGGCCAAACATGCCACACACAAAGTAGTACCAGAACACGAAGAATCAAAAAATAGCATGTTGAAAGTAGTACTGGGACTAGACAACCCCAGAATCTGGGGGGATAGATCTGACTCCCAAGGCCCGAGGCTGTAGTTTGGCAAGTACCTTCTTTTTTTCTACACAATAGACCAAGCAGGCTCAAAACCAAGGTCATTCGAGTGAGGTGAGATGAGTGGTTCATCCACAACCACAATGGAAAAAGAGTCTCCACACAGCGAAGCTGACAACACAGAAGAGGAGTTAGGAGCAATTGAGGGATCAACAACAGTGTTCAACGAGGGAGGAGCAAAATTAGTCAACATAGTGACATCAGATCGGGGCAGTGGTTCCACAGAAGGGATAGTCGAAGGAGGAACTTGGGGAGCCACAACTACCAAAGAAGAGTCCTCCTCAGAGGAATCATTCGAAGAGGGAGATCCCACCGTGAGATGGTCTGAGAGAGCATCCTTCCACTAGGTAGCTGTGCCTTTGTGGTGAACAATGGGGCAGCCAGAGGCCAAATGACCAATAGAGAAACATCTCCTGCACCTAAAAGGGAGCCCTTCATAGTCCAAAAGTTGCTTCCAAGGTCTGTCCTCCACCATCAAGACCACATCACCATGAAAAAGTTTGGAAATGTCCAAATCAATTAAAATACGAGCCACCGTAGTATGCCCAAGATCCTGAGATGTAGAATCCACCTTCAAAAAGCTACCAATGGAATTGCCAATAGCTTCAAAAAAATGAATCCTCCCAAAAATGGAGGAAGATTCGGTAGACGAACCCAGACTGGTCTGGTATTCAGAGGCTTTGCAAGAGGATTGAATGAGTGAGACCAAGGCCGAGTGAACAATGAATGAACACCCCACATTCACACTTGGTCAAGCACTCGGTCACGATCCTCAGTGGAAGTAAAGGTTGCAAATAAAAAACCTCTAGCACTGGGATAGAGGTCAATCGGCCCAGAAACTAAAGGTTTCTAGGAAACAAAAACCCACTCATGGAGATCTAGAAGGTAGGGCCACAAACCGTTAAAACTAGAGAGGGAGATTCTTGTTTGTTTGTTGTCTGTTAAAAAGCTTTTATGTTTTTAGCTTTTAGTTTTGTTCTTGTATGTTTGTAAAATTGCGGCAGTGCACTATTGGTGAGTGGCTTGTCTCTGTGTTTATGATGCTTGGTTGTTGTAACAAGGGCTAATAGGGAATGTTTGCAAAAAAATATCATGTTGGTCTATTTTTTTTCAAATTTATTATTGTTTTTGTGGTTCATGTTTATGAATAGCGCATTATATGTCATGAATAGACATCTATATGAGTGCAAATATACTTGGCCGTTGAACAAGGAATTGGAAGGTTAGGTTCTTGTATCATTCTTCCCCTTTGTTTCCAATGATTTTTAAGTCTTTCAATGTCCATAAAATTTATGCTTTGGAAAAGTTGTGAATAATAAAGGAGAAACCTAGTTCAGGAATTTGACTTACTGAATAGACAAATGAGCATATTGAATGACATGCCATGTAATTCATAAACATGAAACTTTTTTTTTGTTGAAAAGCAGGTCACTATTGCAATTGTTGGTTTGTGCCGATAGGGAGGTTTATAATTACATTTGTTGAATTTTCTTTTGAAATAGTTGCTTGTTGTTCTTAAACTTCTTATGGTGAATCAAATTGTATTGTTTGAAGTATTTTTTGTGTTTTTCCCATAGTTGGTTGAAGTAGGTCTATTATTGGTTCCTAGCAATAGGCAGGTTTTTTTGTGCTTGAAAATCATGGTTTATTCATTTTCATTTAAGTAAATTAGAAAAATAAGGGGACATTATATATTTTGGAAAATATTTAATATTGAAGTAGTGAATACATGTTTAATCCATTGAATGCAAATTGTGCGAGATGTGTTGGAGAGATGGTGGGTATGCAAGCAGTGAATGCATAGTTAATTCATGAAATATTAGGCGAGTGTTGGGTTTTATTTGTTCTAATTCTCGTTTGTTTATTGTTTGTTGAAAAGCTTGTGTGTTTTTATCTCTCTATGCTCTTAATCCTAGGAACAATGGACTACTGGTAAGTGGTTTGTCTGTCTATTTATGATACTTATAACCTAGAAGTACTGGTTGTTGTTAGAAGGGCTAGGACAAATGGGTACACAAGATCTATACGATTGCAAAGATAGTTGGTTGTTGAACAAGGAATTGGAAGGTCAGATTCTTGTATCATTTTTCCCCTTTGCTTGCAATGAATTCAGTGAAGAATAAAGGACATGCTTGGTTCAAGAATCTGACTTACAGAATAGACAAATGAGCATAGTGAATGACATGCCATGTAATTCATAAACATGAAGCTAGTTGGTACACCCATGGTGATCGGATGCAAGTTGACAATAGATGATGATTCTCCGAAGGAAAATCAAACTAGATATAGATCAATGATTGGTGGATTGCTTGACTTGACTCAAACTAGGCTTGATATCATGAATACTAATTGTATTGTTGCAAGATTTCAAGTTGATCCTAAAGAATCTCATGTGATTGTTGTGAAGAGGATTTTTAGATACTTGAAGGGGACAATTGATCTTTGCCTATGGTATCTTAAAGATGATCTTATTTGTAGTGCCTTTATTGATGCTGATTGGGCAGGAGATGTGAATGACAGAAAAAGTACTAGTGGTGGAGCATTTTTCTTGGGCAAGAAGTTGATTTCATGGTTAAGAGGAAAAATGCTATTTCTTTATCTATTGTAGAGGCATAATACATTGCTACTGCTAATAATTGTACTCAAGTATTGTGGATGAAGTAGATGTTGAAGGATATCAGAGTTGTGTATGATGAGCCTATTGCTATATTTTGTGATAACTCAAGTGCTATTAACATTTCTAAGAATCCAGTGCTGCATTCAAAGACCAAGCATATATCTATCAAGTTTCACTTTTTGAGGGAGAAAGTGAGTGAAAAGGAAGTCAGATTGGAGTATGTGCCTACTAAAGAGTAGATTGCAGACATCTTTACCAAGTCGTTACCTAAGGATACTTTTGAGTATCTCAGAGGGAAGTTAGGGGTGATTACCCCTCCTAATCAGAACTAAGATGCATTGAAGTTTGCATCAATCCGTGCATTTCATGGTCATATTTTGATCCGAATTGATGTTGTGGTGGCTAGTAATCAGGGGGAGTAGTCACATGTTCAGATGCTCAAATATGTAGTTTAGATCTTGTAATGTATATCTTTGCCATTGATGTCAAAGGGGGAGAAGAGTAATGTGAATTTTTTTTTGACAGAGAAGAACCTTGTGAGGAGAAGAGTTATGTGGATGAGTTGAGGAGAGAAGAGTCGGAACCTAAGGGAGAGTAAGTGCAGTTGCGTTGATGGTGTTTTTCACATCATGTGTTTCCATCAATGCCAAAGGGGGAGATTGTTGGATGTTGTGGTTGTGTTATTGATATGTGGTTGTCATTGATGTCAACACTATTAGCATTTTAATGCATTAGAAGCTCCATATGTTGAGGATATTGAGAAAATTGTAATAAAAAGAGTTGCAAGTTGTTAGTGGTGAAGTGAAGTTCAATCTGTTGATGAGTTCAGTACGTTGCTGTTCAGAGGTTATGGACTAAAGGATTTCTTGTTGAGTATATCTAGTTTATCCACGTTGAGTTTCAAAGATCCACATGAAGATTTGATCAACTTATGAAGATTTGCATTCTACAAGTTTTTCTGTTACTTAAGTTGGTGTTCCTGAATGAATATTATGTGATTTTAGTAAGTTTAGTTGTTGCAAATGTTTCTTTGGTGATTCATGATGTTTTTGGATGTTTTTAGATCGTGCTCTATCTATGTTTCACATCCGCATTGATTGTTGTGCTCGCGATCTGAGATTTTCTCTTGCGTGTTCATGTTTTTTATGTTCTTGGCCGACAAGGTGTTTGTAGTGCTTTGTGGATCTTTGAGGAGTAATTAATTGAAATGGTTTGTGTTTGAGGATGTTATTTTGGGTCTTCACTATGTTATGGCCGACCTTGGTTGATTCACATGAATAATCTTTATTGATTTGGGATGATTGTTTATATTCTTTTTATTATTTTGTTGAATCCGACTTGTAGCGATGTAATTACTTGTTGTGGATATATATAAGCAATTGTTTTATCATTTTGGAAGTGTGTGTGGAAGAGCATGAGTGTCTGAGTGTGAAGTGTGTGACTCCTATGTGCGAATATTGATCAGATCATAAGAAAGCAGAGCAGAGTGTGAAGAAGAGTAAAGAAGAGTGAAGAAGTGTACACGAGCTTAACTGAAACTGTAATTAGGCATTAGTAGATGTTATTTTTTCAATTCAAATCTGATGGATATAATCAGAATCTTTCTATAAGATAGTGTGTCTTCCTTTTGTAATTGAGCAGTGAGATCTAGGCAGTGTGCCTGAATGCATGTGCATTCCCCATTCATATTTCTATATACTTTTAACATGGTATAATCTTGTGGACTAACCTCCATCGTGGTTTTTCCCCTAACAAGGTTTCCATGTAAAAAATCTTGGTGTTATGTGCGTTTCTGATGTGTTCATTTATGCTTTCATGGTTATGGATCAGATATGAGAATAAGGTTAATAAGTTGAATAAGTTTGAAATTTTGTAACAACTGATTCACCCCCCCTCTTAGGTGTCTGCCCTTGTGTTGCCAATAGAGTGTTGGGTTTTATTTGTGCTACTTGTTTGTTGAAAAAATTGTGTTTTCAACTCTAGGTTCCTCTCTTCCATGTTCTTTATGAATGCATATTTAATGCATTAAATGCAAGCTTTGCGAAATGTGCTAGACATCTGGTGGGTACACAAGCAGTGAATGCATAGTTAATTCATGTAATCTTAGGCGAGTGTTGGGTTTTATTTGTGCTTATTCTCGTTTGTTTATTATTTGTTGAGAAGCTTGTGTGTTTTTGGCTCATTGTTGCCATCTTTGATGTTTGTTATTCTTGATAGAGTTCTGCAACTGAATGCTTTGAGCAAGGTCCTGTTGACCATGGAGGCATTCTATGCATTGACTATGTATTCATTGCTTGAGTGGGTACTAACCTATCAACAAAGCTCACATAATTTGTATTTAATGTCTGAGTGTTAGCAAAAATTTATCGCGTTGGTCTATTTTTTCCCAAATTTTGTCATGTGCCCCTAGTATTCATTTGCTTGTAAGCAAAGTAGCAAAATAGAAGTAGATGATAAATTTTACAGATAATTGTAATGCATTGTAGAGCAGTGAATGCATAGTTAATGCATTAAATACTATGTCAATAGTAGCGCAATTTTTATGTTTTCTAAGCCTAGGGTTAGATTACACAATTGTTATGTTATGTGGGCTATGATTTTCAAATACTGTGAAAAACACTTTGTAAATTAATTGTTATGGCTCAGTAGACTTTGTTAGCTATTAAATATTTTTAAAAATACATAAAGTCCCATTTTGCTAATTTACTTAAACAAAAATGAGTAGGAGACCTACTGGCATTTAATGCATTAGCTGTAGATTGATTGATAAGCTCCATTTCCAATGCACATTATACAATTGTAATAGTGACCTGTTTTGATCGCAACAACACCTTGCTTTTGAGAGAAATGCCATGCACATGAAGTGCATGATGGCAGTAAAGTTGACACAATTTTCATTTAATTATTAATTTTAGCATTTTCATTTGTAATACTTGCTTGGCCAATTAAATTTGATTGTCTTGTAGTAGGTATACTATTGATTTTAGTTTCAGTAAATTGGGAAAAAATGGGAACATTATATACTTGGCATTTATTTACATATTTTTCATGTTTGAAAATAATTATTTATCTCTTTTGCTATTGGTATAGCTAGATTGTAGGTTTAAATATTAAATTAATTTTCTTTCAAGTATTTATCCATTTACATCATTGAAAAGCCCCACCAAAAACAATTGGTATCAAACCATTAAAGTGAGAGATTAAGGAAGGGAGACAACATTGAAAAGTGCGTTGAGAAACACAATATTCTGAGGCTAGTGGTATGGAGCAAGCCCAATACCTTGTAGTGTGTCAATAGCGAACAACTGTAAACGGTAATGCTTGTGTATACTTTGTTGTGCTGCATATGTTGTAGATGTCAATTGAGTGCATGGATGGTGAGAATGGAAAGGGTGTTACATGTGAACATGCGAGAATATAGAATTGGAACAAATTTGTTTCTTGATTGATGCATTAGAATAGTAGTATGTTGTTGCTACATAAAGTAACACTGTTTTAGATCTTGTTCGCTGTAGAGGCTTATGATGCATTAATTGTGGCTTGATTGTTTTGATAGGCACTAACCTAACAAAAAATCTTGTAAAATTTGGATTTAATGACTAGATGTTTGCAAAAATTCATTGTGTTAAATTTATGTTTTGGTTCAGTGTCTATCATTTTGCGAGCAAAGCTGGCACAATTTGCATTTAGACATTAAATATTTGCATTAACCTGCACTTCTCTTTTTTGTTATGCTTTTGTTCCTGGCTCTTTCTTCTATATATCACTATATCTTATGTTTTGTGACTTAAAACTTTTTGCTGCTTTTATTTTGCAGTCGACATCTTTTTCCTTTATATGCTAGACAATACTTTATTTTCTTATGTTTCTGTTTAAATGGATTAAACTCCGGTGTTGCAACTTTTTAGTATGCGATATATTAGAAATATAAAACATGCATGTTTTTAAAGGGAAAGTTCCTACTGCATATATTGCATTTCAATTTGACATACTTAGTTGGACAAGCTTTTTAGTATGCAATATATTAGCAATATAAAACATGCATGTTTTTAAAGGGCAAGTTGCTACTGCATATATGGCATTTCAATTTGACATACTTAGTTGGCCAATGAAATTTATTTGAAAAATTTTGTAATGTGTTTCTATTTCGCTTATTTGCTTACACAAAGAGGAATATCAGACCTATTACATGTAATAGAGAGAGAGATAGATGATAGATTTCAGATATGAAAGATTTAGCTGAAACTTGATTGAGTTATGTTTGACCTACTTTACCAGTTAGTTTTTGTGGATAAATTAGTAAGCAATAGCATCCACTTTATAACATAACATAGTGAATGCAGTGGGCATGTTTACTATTGTATTTGCTGAATTTTCTTTTGAAATAGTTGCTTGATCAATGAAATTGAACTGTTTAAAATTTTTTTTTCTTTTTCCTACAGTTGGGATTTAAGGACATATTTTCTGTGTTTGAAAATTATAATTTATCTCTTTTTCTATTAGTTGGAGTAGGCCTATTATTCATTTTTTGTTTAAGTAAATTAGGACAAGAGGGAGACATTATATATTGTGACAAATATTTAATCAGTGCATGCAATATGTGCAAGACAATGAGATTAAAAAGTTTGTTGAAAAACATGATATATTGTTGTTAATCAAAGGAACCATTCCTAAATGGGAATGCCTGTGCATGCTTTCACATCGTACTGATTTGAGGACAAGAGCAATGACTTAAGTCTCTTTCTATAATTAATAAAGTTGAAGCAAGTTACTATTGCAATTGTTCAATTCACTTTTGAAATAGTTGCTTGTCCAATGAAATTGTATTGTTTAAAATACTTTGCTAGTAGGGTAATGCCTATGCAAGCAATGAATTTAGAGTTAATGCATTGTATGCTTGTACAAGGAAGAATACCTTGCTCAAAGATCTAAAAGAGTATTGCTTTATCTAGTAACAATAGACTATGAGATATTGGGATTGGTCCTTATCACTAGTACTATAGTGAAGCCTTTGATGCAATGTTTAGATAAATAAAATTTGATTATAGAAATGTTTAGATTATAGAATTTGATTCGTTGGAAAGGGTTGTGTATCAAGCGCAATGACCGATTTTTCAGCAACAAAGCCCTTAGAGTTTTGATTTAATTCTTTAACATTTGGAAAAATTCATTGTGTGCTTGTGTGTATCATGTTTATGAATAACATATTATATGTCATGGGCTTCACACATTTGTTCC
>VDFB02156310.1:0-36399 GCA_007258455.2 Sequoia sempervirens | reverse complement strand
TTTCTTATAATATTGCTGTTAAGAAGCTTGAAGTATGTTGATGCTAAAGTCTTTAAATGCAATAAACTCCTAACATGCAATTCGATGTAAAGTTCTTGAACCCCATACAGAGGACTGCTCATATGTCAGATTAGCAACTTTTCTAGTTAACATTTCTTTACGTTTCAATGGAGTATAAGGACTAAAAGGTTTAGACTGGTGATGATGAGATAAAGATGGAGATATATATCCAACTGATATTCTCATCTACAAGTAATCTAGACTATTCATCTATTATGTATCATAATTGGCTTATTGGAGAATGAATATTTGATGATATCATCTAATGTAGTCCATCTCACCTTGATAAGATTACACTTAAAATTTGCCCACTACATTTCTTCAAATGCCTGCAGGAGAGTTTTACTTTAAATTGATTAAGAGTAATTCCACTACCTAGAAACTAAAGTCTCATTTTATTCCCTAATCCATGCATCTTTAAATATGGTGGCTGAAATTTCTTCACTGTGAAGTGTTGGCGTAAAATCTAACACCTCTGGAGTGCAGGTTTGTACGGACAGCTATGTACACTACGCAATGAGTGCTCTTCAAATTAGGAGGGGAAGCTCCCTCGTTGTGCTGGAATGCATGAAAAAGAAAAGTAATCTAAGTCCTATCTTTTGTTCTCAGCTGGAAGAGGCACAAGGTTAAGAAAACCAAGAACGTTGCAGCTAAGGATTTTCTGGTTTCGCAGATCATTAACTACAACTAAGCTATCTACTTTAAATCTATCCAATTTCCTCAAGAAAACAGAGCATGAGGAAATGGAGCAGGGTTTTGACTATTAGACGATAAACGAGTTTAGATTCTCTACTTGAAGGCAAGGTGGCGCATCTATTAGCTCAATCTAGACAAGTTTATTGGGCACAAAACAGATTTAAGAATTTACCATGACAATCTCATGAAACCCTATGTGGCATAACAATTGATCATAATAGTAAAGACTTCACAAAACAGATTTATCATCACAATCTCACGAAACCCTATGTGGCATAACACTTAATCGTAATGATAAAGATTCACAGAACAGATTTACCTAAACTATGGGAAGAATTTACCACGCCAATCTTATGAAACCCTATGTGGCATAACACTTGATCATAATAGTAAAAACTCACAAAACAGCTTTATCATCCCAATCGCATGAAACCCTATGTGGCATAACAATTGATCACAATGGTAAAGATACACAAAACAGATTTATCATCATAACCTCTTGAAACCCTATGTGGCATAACAATTGATCATAATGGTAAAGTTGTACAAAACAGAAAGAATTCACCATTACAATTGCATGAAACCCTATGTGGCATAACAATTAATTGTAATAGCAAAGACACATGAACAAATACCAAAAGAGCAATATTGAGGGCAAGGTAGGCGTAGCATATATTTCTCTCTCAAGCAAAAGTTAATTACAAATGAGCAAAAGCTCTTATTTATATACATCAAGGTGTAGGGAACCCTAAAATCACCTTGAGTCAACTACAGTCTTGCAAATGCATGCAAGATTAATTATTAAACCCTAATGAAGTAAACTATACAGTTAACTGGAAAGCTACCATCAGTTAACCGATACATTTAACCTAAATGGACCATGTGCAAGCATGCACGTCCTTATTGAAAGCATGTTAACTAGAACACTACCATCAGTTAACGGAAAACCCTAAATGAAACTCCAAGTGTGTAAAGCTAATCTCAGAATAGATATGCATGTGATGAAACATCGAGTTAACTTGAAAGGGTAACGCCAAGTTTAACTGCTGTGTATAATGTCTATCCTGAGAGGTGGGAACTGAAGTCTACTGGCCGTGATCTCGAACAACCAATCCCTCAATGAGGCTGTCAATTGCATCAGCATCTGAATGTCAGCAACTTGAGCAATCTTGGCAATCTTTGCACACTCAAACTAGCATTTCATTGACTTATAGCTTTGGCGGCTCCGTAACTGAAGTGATGGCCATTATCTCTTCTGCGGCTTGATACAAATCGGTCTCAGCTTTTCTAACGAAATCATGAATTAAGACCGATTTGTCTTGAATTCAGTCTGTGTGTACTGTACTCTGAAAAACTCGCCTATTGACTGTGAACACGGCTATATTCTGACAACTTTTCTGGAAAACTAAAAATAGCCTGCTGAGGCTAAAAATAGCCTTTCGAAGAGTTATTTTCGGTGAAAATCTGAGATATGGGTTTTGTCCATAAGAAGATTCTAAGACAACCCAGAATGTCAAATTTGCGAAAATTTGACTTCTACTCGACCATGCAAGGAATTTTCAGTTGAGAAAATTAGAGACTCGAGAACTGATGCTCTGGAGTAAATTTTCCTAAAAAATTCTGGAACATGGGTTTTCTCGAGGAAGCTATTCTGAATCAACCCAGATGATTTGTTTTGCCAAAAGTCGCCAATTCTTCAAACATGAAAGAATTTAAGACGAGAAATAGAAGAATTTAAGACAGAAGAAAGAAGTTTTTAGTGCTCTGCTTCTGCTAAAATCGCCATCTTGTCTGAAGTCTGCTGATAATTCTGACTTGTACCTGCAAATAAAATGTTTTGATGTCTTCGCCAATGATTATTGATGAAGAATTTGCCTTTGGTTTGCTAAAATTCGCCTTTGCTTGAAGAAAAACGAATTTTGACTTTGAAGATATGAATTGCCTTGAAAAATACGAATCTCCCTTGAAAATACGCCTTGTGAATGAAGAAAAACGAATTTTGCTTGAAAATACGCCTTTGCCTTGAAGAAAAACGAATTTTGCTTGAAAAATATGAATTTCTCTTAAGAAAAACGAATTTCTCTTTAGCTTTGTGAATAATAAATGAAGATGGTGCCATGCTTAAAGAAGATGAAATTCACATCAATCTGACAACTGCAAGATTTAAAACCTCAGCTGAAAATAGAAGCCTTTCAATTGGACCATTTCAGTTGAACTGCCACTGACTGGAAGTTCAAAAATAAATAATAATAAAATATTTATTATGCAATAGCAAAGGCGCCAAAAATAGAAAATCGCCATTCAATGCTAAAATATGCAAAATATTTGAAACTCCAGTTGACAATTGAATGAAGCTTTAGGCTTCACCGTTGGACTTCACCGATTCCAAAAAGTCATCATCTGAGCTCATAGGCGTCCATTTGCTCAAGATATTGCACTTTTTATTAACTTCCTATTTTATAGCTGACTGCATAGTAACGACTGGCCATCTTCGACACTGATTTCCGGGTGACCAGGTGATGCTGAGACTGATCTGAAAAATTCATCGGAAAGCCTGCTGAACAAGGAAGAAATGTCTACTAGGAGACACTACTGCAAAATCCATCGTTTAACCCCTTGAAAAATTAGGCGCCCCTGATTAAATTCATTTACGGGTTCCAGACAACCATTTTCCAAAACTGCCATCTTACACTTCAGACGGCTGCTGACGGCAAATGGTGAACCCTGCTGACAAGAAACGAAGCTCACTGCATGACTGGAGACATTCTGCATCCAACCGATATATGCACGACATCTGAAAGTTGTGTTAAGGGCCTCAAAAGTAAAAGCGACCCTGGCTCTAAGTTGCACTGATGTCATTTTGATGAAAATTGAACTTTCATCCAAGTACCCTACTTTGACCTCTGATATCTGGAGCTGGGATGACCCGATTCAGG
Organism: Sequoia sempervirens; assembly: GCA_007258455.2. Taxonomy (NCBI): domain Eukaryota; kingdom Viridiplantae; phylum Streptophyta; class Pinopsida; order Cupressales; family Cupressaceae; genus Sequoia; species Sequoia sempervirens. Next base: position 32,707 of record VDFB02156310.1, on the reverse strand, counting down.
CACTATCTGTTTTAACGGACAGCTAGAAGGGCCCACAAGAGAAGTCTCTGGAGATGACGAAGCAAGAAAACTGCTTCTAAGACCTCAAAAACTCCAGTGCGTATTTTATTTAAAATTACCGCTCCAGACTTGGCCATTTTCCGGATATCTTCACTTTGCAATATTACACTAAAGACCTCGCACGTACGAGCGACTGCCAAATCCCGAAGGCTGACGGCTAGGCTCGTTGAATAGATAAAATGATTACGCTCAATAGCCGTGAAGACTTCGAACGCGAACGGGCTCATCTGACAGGCCTAAAGGCTAGGCGCCTCTAGACTGTGAAAATACACTGCAAATCATTTGTTGGTCCGCCCGTGAAATTACGTGCTTGGTAGAACTTCCGCCACGATCACCTGGAACGTCGGATCGACAAGCAGGATGATGCATTGCGGAGCTAGGCTAGAGTAGTACTGATGTTAGGAAGACTTCGTCTGCAAATTTTGGCATTTGAAGGGTCCTTTAAACCAGCGCCCCTGGGCTGTACTTGCACTGGGAATCAACGGAGAAGCTCAGAAACGTGAAAACTCCATTATAAGCTGATCTTCAGACGACTGCTACCGGAGTTCTAAAACTCGGATGACTGCATTTGATATCTCGTTGGATAAGCAAACTAATCGTGAACAGATTGACTACATCAGCTATCAAAAATGCCAAGATTTACCCCCTCCTTAAGATGGGCGCCCTCAGGCTATAGTTGCACTTTTGCCTGAAAAGAACAATTTTCTCACATCTGGAACTTTGGAAATTTCATCTTCTGTCGCCAGTTGCCGAAGCTGTGGGTCTCGGAAAGCTATGCTGGATAGCTCATCGGATGGCCAGACCAATTCTGAAGAGATTGACTGGATGCTTGAACACTTTCAACAAAATCTTAACCTTCAAAAAGTTGGGCGCCCCTGGGCTATACTTGCACTTTTGTGCTTTTCCTCTGAGAAATCTTCATAATTTAACCACTGAAAACTCCGTTTCGATCACTGAAATGACCGTGTGCAACTTGAAATGCTGTTGTGAGACGCTCCTCCATCGTGAAACGTTCCATTCTGAGTCTCTGCTTCAGGTTCTGTTCAATATAACTGACTTTGACTGACAAACTATTGACAAAAACTCCATGCTTGATATTGCCCAAAATTGTATTTTACATAATTTTAGCAAGGTTTAGACTTTTTAATGCAAAATGCCTTGATGAAGCAAAAAATATGGTTTGGGTACAACATTAGGCTCCGTCTGGTGACCATGTCGGATACCTACGGCATAGGAGAACCTAAGAATCTCAGTGTTAAGTAGACCAGTGATTTATAATTGGGCATTGGAGTCAGGACTTTTCCCTATTCACCTAAAAACATTTGGAGTTTCCTAAAAACCTAACCTAAAAAACACCTAAAACAAGATTACCTATATCACCTAAAACACGACAAAACATCACAAAACGGGGAAACACAATACGACATAACGATAAAGCATAAAAAATAAAATTACTTAAAGAAAATTAACTCCACCCCCGAAGAGATGAAGTGCTTCGAATATTGTCCGCTGTATAACAGCAGAGAGAGCCTCCCACCAATGTTGTTTCTGCCTGAAAGGCTTGACTTCTCTTCTGATGGGAATTGCAGGAGGCAATCCCTCTGGAATGAAGATTCTAAGGTATTCATATATCCATGCAAAGGTACTCTGACAAAAGTCGGAATATGATGCAAATGGGAAATCTAATACCTCGAAGGTATTAATTCTGTTATAGTCCATCCTTGAAATGTTGAATTCTTCAAACCAGTCGATCGAGTTCCAAACTCGATTTCTGTAATGCCGTAGGTGATCTTTTCTAAACTGGAACCATCCTTTTACCGGCTCATCGATCAACTCTAAATCACCTTTAACACATAGGAGTTTGATTCCCATGTCTTCGGCATCTTTGAGGCCTTGCAAAAGCACCTCTTTTTCAACTTTAGTGAATTCCAATTGTAGGCAATTTGCAACTGGGTTCAACTGTCCTTTAGGGGAGATGATCAATTCCCCTTCTAAAAATTTTGTTGAACAATCTCCATCGAACTGTATTGTCCATGACTTTGTATCCGCTGTCGGTCTCTTTTCTGAACAAGCAATGTTCTGATCTTCAACTTTTATCTCTGACAGAGCTGCACAATTACTAGGATCCGTTTCAGGCTTTGCTTCTACTGGAACAGATGACTTGAACATAGCCTGCTTCTTTGCAACCTTGAGAATTTGATCTAATTCTTCTGGATGATCTTGAAGATATTCCAGTTGCGATATTTGTACCTTTGTCTTCATCATGGAAGCTACGATGTCAAAATTTGCTGAAGACGTCTCTTGAGCAACTGGCATAGTAATCGCATGTGAAGATTTGGGTTTAGAAGTGAGGCACTTCTTCGCCCTCTTCGTTTGATTTCCGCCTTTCTTCTTCTTTCTGTGCTTTGAAGTGTTGATCACGTGAAAAAACAGGAGGAGTGTACTGACGGTATTCTTCTTCTTCTTCTTGATTTACGGGTTCTTCATCAAAGTATCCCGCTGCGGAGTCGCCATCGAAGTTGTCCGTCTGTGGTAAAACAACCTTCGAACTTGGTGTTGGTACAAAACTAGAACTGGGAGCAACTTCAGTGTATCCCATGATTTGGATCATTCTCAAGTTCTCTGGACATGTGGATCCAGAATGTGCATCATTGTCATGAAAAGGACAAAATACTGCACTGTGTGCAGCCTCAATCATTAATCTTGGTGGAGATGTTGGCAACCGTGGTTGAAGATTGTCTCTCTTTGGTTGGTACGGTTGTTGAACTGGAGATCTGATAGAATTTGCTTTCATCAAGCCGAAAGTGATCATATTATCCTCCAACTCAATGGCGTGTTCTTGTGCACTCTTCAACACTGTTGCTTTGGCCGTCTTCAGAAAGAAGGCTATCTCTGATGGAAGAGCATTTATGAAACAGCTTATTAGAATCTCCGGTGATGGATCGAGTGTAGAAGAAATTCTTGCAACAAGACGATTAAATCTTGCCACAAAATCCCTCATGTGTTCTTTGTGCTCCATCTTTGAATTTGTAAGCTGGGCGAACAACATATGATTGTCTTCAACGGGCTTGAATCTCGCCAAAAACTTCTCGCTCATAGTTGCCCAACTTGTGATACTGCCTGGTGCCAAGTGATTGAACCAATCGGCCGCATTTCTCGCTAGAGTCTCGACAAAGAGACGCACCGCGATGTCTTCATGTTCTACATGCAAGAAGGCGCAAGCCGTTGTGAATGCAGAAAAATGGTCCTCCGGGTGTTGTGTTCCATCGCTGTGAAACCGTGGAAAGCGCTTCCTTGACCCTTTAGGTAACTCATGATTTACCTCAAAAGCCAAAGGTCCAATGTTATTACCCCAAGGTAATGGGGGTGGACGTCGCCTGTCAGCATTGTTGTTGTTATCATCCATTGCTTATGTGTGGATCATGCAATCGGATGCCAGAGTGTCTATCCCGTGAAATAAAAGCGTTTATCTTTTCTTGAAGTTTTCTTGCCTTGTGCCCCACGGTGGGCGCCAGAAAACTGTTGGCGTAAAATCTAACACCTCTGGAGTGCAGGTTTGTACGGACAGCTATGTACACTACGCAATGAGTGCTCTTCAAATTAGGCCGTAGAATGTACGAAAAGAAAAAGTAATCAAGTCCCGGCCCTTTTGTTCTCACCGTTATAATAAGGTTAAGAAAACCAAGAACGTTGCAGCTAAGGATTTTCTGGTTTCGTAGATCATTAACTACAACTAAGCTATCTACTTTAAATCTATCCAATTTCCTCAAGAAAACAGAGCATGAGGAAATGGAGCAGGGTTTTGACTATTAGATGATAAACTAGTTTAGATTCTCTACTTGAAGGCAAGGTGGCGCATCTATCAGCTCAATCTAGACAAGTTTATTGGGCACAAAACAGATTTAAGAATTTACCATGACAATCTCATGAAACCCTATGTGGCATAACAATTGATCATAATAGTAAAGACTTCACAAAACAGATTTATCATCACAATCTCACGAAACCCTATGTGGCATAACACTTAATCGTAATGATAAAGATTCACAGAACAGATTTACCTAAACTATGGGAAGAATTTACCACGCCAATCTTATGAAACCCTATGTGGCATAACACTTGATCATAATAGTAAAAACTCACAAAACAACTTTATCATCCCAATCGCATGAAACCCTATGTGGCATAACAATTGATCACAATGGTAAAGATACACAAAACAGATTTATCATCATAACCTCTTAAAACCCTATGTGGCATAACAATTGATCATAATGGTAAAGTTGTACAAAACAGAAAGAATTCACCATTACAATTGCATGAAACCCTATGTGGCATAACAATTAATTGTAATAGCGAAGACACATGAACAAATACCAAAACGATATTGTGAGGGGGCAAGGTGAAACATGGCTCTCTCAAAGCGAGATTTAGTACAAATGAGCAAAAGCTCTTATTTATATACATCAAGGTGGCGGGAACCTAAAAATCACCTTGAGGTCAGCTATAGTCTTGCAAATGCATGCAGATTAATTATTAAACCCTAATGAAGTAAACTATACAGTTAACTGGAAAGCTACCATCAGTTAACCGATACATTTAACCTAAATGGACCATGTGCAAGCATGCACGTCCTTATTGAAAGCATGTTAACTGGAACACTACCATCAGTTAACGGAAAACCCTAAATGAAACTCCAAGTGTGTAAAGCTAATCTTAGAATAGATATGCATGTGATGAAACATCGAGTTAACTTGAAAGGGTAACGCCAAGTTTAACTCCTGTGTATAATGTCTATCTTGAGAGGTGGGAACTGAAGTCTACTGGTCGTGATCTCAAACAACCAATCCCTCAACGAGGTTGTCAATTGCATCAGCATCTGAATGTCAGCAACTTGAGCAATCTTGGCAATCTTTGCACACTCAAACTAGCATTTCACTGACTTATAGCTTTGGCGGCTCCGTAACTGAAGTGATGGCCATTATCTCTTCCGCGGCTTGATACAAATCGGTCTTAGCTTTTCTAACGAAATCATGAATTAAGACCGATTTGGTCTTGAATTCAGTCTATGTGTACTGTACTCTGAAAAACTCGCCTATTGACTGTGAACACGGCTATATTCTGACAACTTTTCTGGAAAACTAAAAATAGCCTGCTGAGGCTAAAAATAGCCTTTCAAAGAGTTATTTTCGGCGAAAATCTGAGATATTGGTTTTGTCCATAAGAAGATTCTAAGACAACCCAGAATGTCAGATTTGCGAAAATTTGACTTCTACTTGACCATGCAAGGAATTTTTAGTTGAGAAAATTAGAGCCTCGAGAACTGATGCTCTGGAGTAAATTTTCCTAAAAAATTCTGGCACATGGGTTTTCTCGAGGAAGCTATTCTGAATCAACCCAGATGATTTGTTTTGCCAAAAGTCGCCAATTCTTCAAACATGCGAAAGAATTTAAGACGAGAATAGAAGAATTTGAGGCGGCTTTTAGTGCTCGCTTACCGCTAAAAATACATACATCTTGTCGAAGTACAATGCGATAATTGACTTGTACACATAAAATGTTTTTGATGTCTTAAGCCAATGATTATTGATGAAGACTGCCTGGTTTACTAAAATTATGCTATGAGAAATCACAATTTTGAATTTGAAAGATATGAATTACCTTGAAAAATCTGAATCTCCCTTGAAAATCATGTAATGAATGAAGAAAAACAGATTTTGTGAAAATGCATGTTGCCTTGAAGAAAAACGAATTTTGCTTGAAAAATATGAATTTCTCTTAAGAAAAACGAATTTCTCTTTAGCTTTGTGAATAATAAATGAAGATGGCGCCATGCTTAAAGAAGATGAAATTCACATCAATCTGACAACTGCAAGATTTAAAACCTCAGCTGAAAATAGAAGCCTTTCAATTGGACCATTTCAGTTGAATTGCCACTGACTGGAAGTTCAAAAATAAATAATAATAAAATATTTATTATGCAATAGCAAAGGCGCCAAAAATAGAAAATCGCCATTCAATGCTAAAATATGCAAAATATTTGAAACTACAGTTGACAATTGAATGAAGCTTTAGGCTTCATCGTTGGACTTCACCGATTCCAAAAAGTCATCATCTGAGCTCATAGGCGTCCATTTGCTCAAGATATTGCACTTTTTATTAACTTCCTATTTTATAGCTGACTGCATAGTAACGACTGACCATCTTCGACACTGATTTCCGGGTGACCGGGTGATGCTGAGACTGATCTGAAAAATTCATCGGAAAGCCTGCTGAACAAGGAAGAAATGTCTACTAGGAGACACTACTGCAAAATCCATCGTTTAACCCCTTGAAAAATTAGGTGCCCCTGATTAAATTCATTTACGGGTTCCAGACTTAACCATTTTCCAAAACTTCCATCTGACACTTCAGACGGCTGCTGACGACAAACGGTGAACCTTGCTGACAAGAAACGAAGCTCACTGCATGACTGGAGACATTCTGCATCCAACCGATATATGCACGACATCTGAAAGCTGTGTTAAGGGCCTCAAAAGTAAGAGCGCCCCTGGCTCTAAGTTGCACTGATGTCATTTTGACGAAAATTGAACTTTCATCCAAGTACCCTACTTTGATCTCTGATATTTGGAGCTGGGATGACCCGATTCAGGCACTATCTATTTTAACGGACAACCAGAAGTGCCCACAAGAGAAGTCTCTGGAGATGACGAAGCAAGAAAACTGCTTCTAAGACCTCAAAAACTCCAGTGCGTATTTTATTTAAAATTACCGCTCCAGACTTGGCCATTTTCCGGATATCTTCACTTTGCAATATTACACTAAAGACCTCGCACATACGAGCTACTGCCAAATCCCGAAGGCTGACGGCTAGGCTCATTGAATAGATAAAATGATTACGCTCAATAGCCGTGAAGACTTCGAACGCGAACGGGCTCATCTGACAGGCCTAAAGGCTAGGCGCCTCTAGACTGTGAAAATACACTGCAAATCATTTGTTGGTCCGCCCGTGAAATTACGTGCTTGGTAGAACTTCCGCCACGATCACCTGGAACGTCGGATCGACAAGCAGGATGATGCATTGCGGAGCTAGGCTAGAGTAGTACTGATGTTAGGAAGACTTCATCTGCAAATTTTGGCATTTGAAGGGTCCTTTAAACCAGCGCCCCTGGGCTGTACTTGCACTGGGAATCAACGGAGAAGCTCAGAAACGTGAAAACTCCATTATAAGCGATCTTCAGACGACGATACCGGAGTTCTGAAACTCGGATGACGCGTTTGATATCTCGTTGGATAAGCAGACTAATCGTGAACAGATTGACATCGGCTATCGAAATGCCAAGATTTACCCCCTCCTTAAGATGGGTGCCCTCAGGCTATAGTTGCCTGTTGCCGAAAAGAACAATTTTCTCACATCTGGAACTTTGGAAATTTCATCTTCTGTCGCCAGTTGCCGAAGCTGTGGGTCTCGGAAAGCTACGCTGGATAGCTCATCGGATGGCCAGACCAATTCTGAAGAGATTGACTGGATGCTTGAACACTTTCAACAAGATCTTAACCTTCAAAAAGTTGGGCGCCCCTGGGCTATACTTGCACTTTTGTGCTTTTCCTCTGAGAAATCTTCATAATTTAACCACTGAAAACTCCGTTTCGATCACTGAAATGACCGTGTGCAACTTGAAATGCTGTTGTGAGACGCTCCTCCATCGTGAAACGTTCCATTCTGAGTCTCTGCTTCAGGTTCTGTTCAATATAACTGACTTTGACTGACAAACTATTGACAAAAACTCCATGCTTGATATTGCCCAAAATTGTATTTTACATCATTTTAGCAAGGTTTAGACTTTTTAATGCAAAATGCCTTGATGAAGCAAAAAATTTGGTTTGGGTACAACATGAAGCAATGATATATTCATACTAAGACATGCATGGCTTAATCTTTGAGACAAATGATATTTTTACAAGCTCTAAATTAAGTCTGGTGTTCGAACAAAAAAATGTATTGCATTAAGCAACCCTGATTTCTTACACGTGTAATCCATGTTAATGCATAATCAAATGTGCAAAGAAAAATATACATCTTCGTGTGCGCTAGGGGAGAGGGCCCAATAGTGGTGTAGATTCCTATATTAATAGGAATTGATCATGTGGGCCTATTTATTGTAAACAAATATTTATAAATTGTTTATATTAGATTTTTTTATAGTTTGTTCTTTATGGTTTGTGATGCACTTGGTATAATAATTGCCAGAAAGGATTCAATTGATGTTTGGTAGTAAAATGTTCATTAAAAAATCATATTTGAATGAATTAAACAAAGATAATATAATATACATTGAAAATTAAATTATATTGATTTCATATGTACATGTTTGAAATGACATTGGTCTAATTGTAGTATAGATAAAAATATTCATATTACTTGTGACTAGTGCATGTCCTATTAATGGTCACATACATTTTATTTAACAAGATATAACCAGGTTCCAAAACAATATTATATGTCAATCATCCCATCAAAAACACAAATATTGTTTTGGATATCAACCCTATTGTAACAACTTGGAGTATCGACATGCCCAAGTACTAGTCCATTTTAATATGTACAATGCTTACAACAATACAAAATAGATTATAAGGCTCGCCACTTTAAAAAATAACAAAAGCAGTTATTAAAAGCATATTTCAAATCCATACATTACATAATATACAAGTAAATTCAAATCAACTCATTCAAACGCATCCACTTATTCTACAATCTTAAATCCATTGATTCTAGTTTCCTTAGATTAGCCAATAAAATACAACTACATTCAATTTCATCCAATCAAATACAATCACACAAATTAAAACAAATATATGTAATGGCTAACATGCATATAAACACAAAATGTTTTCTTTTATTTCTTATCTACATTTTCATAAGAGTTGTTTCTTCTTTCATTTGTCATAGCCTTCTTTTCAACTATAACTTCAAATAATTTATTTTTTCAATTCTAGTCGTGAGTTCAAATTGTTTTGTTTCTTCTTTTTCAATTGCAAGTTCAAATCATCTCATTTTTAAAAAATTTCAAGTGTGAGTTTAATTCTAGTGATGAGTTCAAATCATTTTTATTTTTTTTCAGTTGCAAGTTCAAATCATTTCATTTTGTTCATTTTCAATTGTAAGTTCAAATCATTTCATTTTTCCATTTTCAATTGTAAGATCAAACAATTTTTTATGTTTTTTTGAACTCTAATTTCACATCCTTTTCTATTATAATATGTAGTATTGGACTACTTTATTAAAATTGTGTTAAGAATGTTGCTTTCAAGATTTTATGTTGTTGAAATGAATTAGTTTCATTCTTACTAAGATTCTAATTGATCCATACAATCATCTTTTTATTGTATCTCATTTCTAATTTCTTCTAAACTTGTGGTGGATTTTATTTCCAGTTTTTCTATATACATTGTTCAAGAGTACAACATGAACACATGGAATTTGTAATGTACCTACATTTACTTTAGGGCTTCATAGAATTCCATGGAAGTTTGATTCCTCAAGTTTTGTCTGAGGATGTTGGAGATTAGTAAGTGATATCCTCACAACCACCAACTGCCTCCTAAGGTGATCAACTTGGCTCTACAGATCGTCACGTGCCTTCTCAACACTCTCAACTTATGTCATAGCCTGGTCTCTCTTGGTAAGCACACAGAGGAGCTCTACACCCCTCTAATCTCACTGCCCGATCATCGCAATAAGCTCGAAAGTCCACTGGACAACCTCCACCTACATCCCATCCTAGGTCATCCTTAGACACACTATAGGCTCAAAGAGTTGGGCATGATGCCCTACAATGAGTGGCATGCATGCGTCTAGGACTGACCCCCAAATCTAGATGACTGGGACTACCTCTTAGATGCACTACCCAAATAAATCAAGCCACTCCTGTGTGAACACTACAACTACAAAGAAAGTGGATGATATCAGTATCATATCATCAAAGTATACATACATACACACACACACACACACACATATATGAAAACATGAAGTGAAATAACTTAAATGAAATAACATGTACCAAACCAAACTCATACCTGGGTCCCTAGCTTGCTAGTGTGGATCTAGGGGTGGAACAATGTTGTTGGAAGTGACGCTCGACCCTATAGCCACTACCAAAGGAGGCGATCGGTTGGATGCCAGGTGGTGTGACTAAGACAGTTGGAGCACCCATCGGTGATGATACAAGCCAACACTACCTCAGACTCTCCGCTGCTCTACCTGTCATTACCTCATCCTCCTCCTCACCACTCCTCAATGCCTCACCCTCAGAATCATATGCACCAACATTGCTCGCAAGGACATTTGTTGAGAAAATTAGGGTAGGACCTATTGTCAATCACCAGTTGGCAAAGCCAATTGATAATACATCAATGTCATTAGTCAGTAGAGCCTTGGGTTGATCCTCGTTTGAACCATCATCACCATTGAGTGTGACGTCGATGATGGTCAGACAGGGACAATCTTTAGCTCTTGATGAGCTCTTATGGGATCGTATGTACATGGGAGCCGCTGGAGGGATGGCTTGCACCTGGCCTAACTGCCATGTGACCCATGCCATTACTATAGTATAACAATATGGTCTATCCAACCATTGAGGAATCGATCCCATTGCATCCTCCATAGTTGCCTCTGATCGGACATCTAGACCCCCATCTGCCTATAAGGTTTGCATCTGATAGCGTCACTCCTAAAAAAACCAAACCACTACTACCAAAATAGATCGTTGAGCCGCCAATCACACAATAATGGGTGCACATGCACTTGAGGCTCTCCCTACATTGTGCCCTAGGGATACCCGACGAGTTGTGTGCACCTGATGTGCTCGAACACCCACACCTGTAGAAGCGTGCAGGTGATGACCCTGTGGTACTCATAATGAATGTATCGCCTGAGGTCATGGTACAAATGAGCTAACATCTTCTTACCCACGAAAAAAATGGTCCTTTGCTACTCCATCTCCTTAATGCAATAGACAAGGTCCTTGTGTAGGTGAGATCCTCACCCATCAATCGTGACATATAGTGCCATTGTTGTGATCATCATGCAACATACTAATGGCAATACCATGTGACCCTACTTCAGCCATCACATGTAGATGTGGTTGGTGGTCTCCTCAGGCACAATGCAACCGATGTTGCCTACACATCCTAAGATGTTTGGTCCTCCTTGTACGCCACGTGCTCTCCATAGATGGGAAGGCGAAGGATGTGGTAGACATCCTCTAGTGTAACTATCATCTCCCTTATTGGGAGATGAAAAGATGAGGTGTCCACATCCCACCTCTCCATTAGTGCCATCAACATGGGTGTGTGGAAGTAGATCTTGGGCATGGTGTATACCAACCATAACTAGACCCATTGTAGCAATCCATAGTCATTGGAAACAATCTCCTGGCTACGACTACTCAACAGTGATAAAATTGCTCCACCATTGTGCTCGTGGATCTCAAACTCCTACGAAACCATAAAACACCATGTCAAGGAAAATCTATCTCTATTCTACTCAACATCTTCTAAAATTCTCTATCTTTGTCTCTGAGATGCCTACGCGTTGCATAGACGTCTGTGTAGCCCGTTAGTGTCTAGGGCCTACTCAATTGATGACAATGCACAAGCTGGACTCTAGTGCGGTCAACAGACATCATCATGTGGGATGCTAGTGCATGCATAGGATGTTGTAGTTTCTCGTTGGACTTCAACATTGGGGGCATCATTAGTATCTGCCTGCTTGACCTTTGTGGCCCTTATAGTATGCTTTTTCACAAAATTGTCAAATTTTCAAATTAAGATTTGTCTTCTTAGCTACTTTAGTGCAACCATTTTTTCCTAAAAATTAATCTCACTAAAGTGGGGGTCAAATGAAGTGTCATAAAATTGCACGTAGTGGCAATTTCAAACTTATGCATCTAGCCCGTCACATTTATGACAAAAACCTATAAGTTATAATTTCACAATTCCAACTTTATAGGTAACAGTGATGAAGCATTAGTAGCCTTAATACTTTACTTGTGAAAAGTTGAGTAGGACACTTGCATGGCACACCAACATCCCCATGATGCATTAGCATCCTCGACTTTATGAGATTCAAATGAGAATATTCTATGTCCTTTGCTTATGGCATGTGTCATTGTGGTAGAAACATGGATGTAACGGCTCCTCCCACCCATGCAACCTCACAAATCCTCATTTTTCACTCTCATTCTCATTCATTCTCACTCTCCATTCTATCTTCTCGATATCCTCACTTCTTCTTTCTCTCTTATTCTTTATAGTGAAGCTTTGTCGGATTTCTTCCCCAAGCAATAGTCAAGGCTCTCTTGCACACAAGCTTATCATGTTTATCAAGGCAAGAGAGGAGCCATAGGCTATTGGTAATGCTCTCTTGTTTTCTTATCTTGTCTATTTTATATTATGTATGTGATCTCATCTATTTTATTTATGGTAGGGGTTCTCCTCCTTGTGGAGTTTGTTTCTACCACATGTCTTTTACATTTGTGATAGGGGTTCTCCTCCTTTACGGGTTTTGTTTCTATCACACATCTTTTATTTCAAGCATTTTATCTATCTCTATCTAGCTGGTTGTCTATGGAGGTAGAAACACCAAAATAGGGGTTTGACTGAGGCAGGCCTTGAAAGAGCTGCCAACATTTTTCTTATTTTGTATGTGTGCAGATGTACATGTTTGACAAGTTGGACATTTCGGATTCAAGGATTTTATTCTCTATTTTACCAAAGATAACAACATAAGGCACATACATCCCTACGGAACGTTGTCATCCATGATCGAAGATTAATCCTCATGAGGGTAAAATTTGTGATTTATGCACTTCTTATTTTTGTATGATAGAGATAAATTAATTCTATTATATGTTTCTATAATTAAGTGGTTTTATCATTCTTGTCATTAGTAGTTTAGCATTCATTCGATTAAATTGTGTAAAGTATTATTCAATCTTTATCTCGTCACCTGAGGTTTGATCCTTGAGGTAACCGAGGGATATTTTCTCCTTAAGACCCCATTGTCTTAAGGGTAGTGAATTGCCTCCTTTACAACTAGCACTATATGAGGTAGTTTTATGGCAGGCTACATGGTTTATTTTTATCATCCCAGTTTTAGGAGGGAACATTTCCTCGCATGGACTTCTTTTCTTCTCACCTTTTTTGGGGGTCAGATAGACCTCCTCTCTTTTCTCTTCTATGGAGGGAACATTTATTATACATTGTACTAGAATTAGTCCTTGATGGATCATAATTAATTAATCTTTTTTTCTCATTCACTTGCACTAGGACCCATCATTATTACATATATTTGTCCCTATTTTGCACTTAAGAGGGTTTGTCAGTGTAAATAGTGACATTATAAAACTACTTAGATTTTAGCCTACCTAGGAGAGTCCTATTCACACTATTTAGGTCTCCCCTTAGGGACTTTTACATTTTTTTCTCACCTCATGTTTTTGATATGCATGTACTCACCTTTGTGAGACACCTAACTCATTTATGTGACACCTTTATCACATTTATCCCTTACACATGACACATCATGGACACATATCCTAAACTCATGGAGGAAGTTAGAGTCCACACATACCTTCTCATCTCACCTCTTTTCTATACATTCAAGTGGATTAAATGTAATTACTAGATATTTGGATTCACACATATTGTATGAATATATTGCATTTTTTTTTTATATGAAATATCTTGTAGAAGGCATACCATTATTTTGTAGGATCTATTAGGTGCATGATCCCACAAAGTTGGTCTACAATTTCTGAGAGATTCTGATTTTTGCTAAAATCATATATTTTTAGAAAGTATAATGATTTAAGCCTTAAAATTTTCAATTTAAAGCATTCCAATTGAATAGGGTTTGATCAAACTACCTTAGATCAAACCCCCTAGAACTTCGTAGTTTTAAACCATACCTATAATAGAGTCTCCTTTACACCTATCAAAATGCTGATAAAAACACTTTTGATTTACCTTTGGGGATCAAATGAATTCATTTAAAATTCTATTTTTTGTAATTGTAGTCCTATTATAAGCTTTCCAAAAGTTAATTTTAAATAAATTTAATTTAATTATTATATTTATTTTTTATTTCTTGTGAATGTAGGTTTTTCAACTAAAATCAAGCTCTTTGTTCTACACATGTGGAAAAATAGAAAATATTTTTTTGAAAATATGAGTGCAATTGGGATATTGAAGTCCTTGATCTAACAAACTTTGAATTTTATAATACAAAAAAAGTTGTGTTATACCTCATATGTCGATTGTAATTGGTTTGACTTCAAAACTTATTAAGGAAAAAATATTCAATAAAAACTATGAAACCAATTAGAAGCACCATATATACAGTTACAAATCTAAATTCCAAAAAGTAGAATTTTATCCTTCATGGAAAAAAAGTTGTGTTATACAGTGGCGTCTCTCCTTAAAAAAACTAGTTTTTTTGAAGGAGATGGAAAAGAAATGCAATCTAATTCCAAAAATTTTGAAAAAAATATATTTAGAATATACAGACAAAATGTCACAAATCACTAGTTTGCATCATCTTCAAATTCCTCACGGTTTAGCCGCTATAGGTGCCCGAAAGTGAAGATTTAGTTAGAAAAAATCAGTTCAGTGTCCAGTTTGACCAAAAATTGTAAACCAATATTGTGGGATCACCCAAGTTGTGAGAGTCAAATATCCAAATACATCTAATACCTTAGAATATTTTTGAGAAATATAATAAAACTAAATGTAGTTTTTCATCCATAAATATAATGTTCGCAAATATTGATTTCAAGGTTACAATCAATTAGCTCCTCAAAAAGACTTATTTTTCAAAATTATTATAGCATTCTTACCTATGCTAGCCATCCTCTTGTGCCATGACATAATTTTCTCTATAAAATGCTTACTTTCCAAAGTATGGTCACACTTAGGTACATATAAAGCATGACCATTCGAAGTTGATGTAACACTCATCTTTGTTATTAGTTCTAATGGTGAAGTTAAATATAAATAGTCTAATAAATATCACATTGAATGATAAACACATCAAGATGAAATAGAGTGTCTATCTAAACATCCTTATCAAGCACCATATTTCCTTTTACCATATTGCAACCTCCACTTGAGGAAACTTCCTACACAGCTAAATCATTCAATTTACCCAAAAAAGTAAGTTTTGTGTCAAACCAAGGATATTTAGTACACCATCAATCCCATTCATATGTAAATCAAGAAATTGAATTAGGACTCTTCTATGACCAAAAATATTTGGATGAGAATCATTTCCAAGGTACACCTTCCCATAATTAGATTCTTCATATTTTATAAACCAATCCCTATGTGAGGTCATTTGAAAGGATGCACCAAATTCAATTAGCTACACACCTTATGATTCATTTGTAGACAAGGCTATGACAAATACATCAACATCATCCTAGGGGAATGCCTTGGAGTAATCATTAGAATATAGCTATTTATTTATTTTCCTTCTTACATTATCTAATAAAATGGTTAGTCTTTCCATAGTTCTAATAATCTTCCTTTGACTCACCAAGAGATTTGGATCTCCCACAACATTTAGATACTTCTTATGATTCTCCTTTCCCTTTCTATTATTTCTACCATTAATAGGTAGAGCCTACTTGGCTAATTGAAAAGTATTCCTGCATATCTCTTTGTAAATAAATGGTATAACTACCTTATCCATTTTGATTTTAGAGGAAATAATCCTAATGGCTATAACTAATTAATCCCATGAATCAAGTAAAGAAAACAACAAATTCATATAATGATCATCCTCCATTTTTGCTTCAATAGAGTTCAACTAGATAACAAGCATGTTAAATAGATTCAAGTTTTCAAACACAAATCATCCATCCCACATCTTGAGGTTATACAACTAATTTATTTAGGTAAATATTACAATCATTTAGCTCCTAAAAAACTAAATATGGTTTTTCATCCATAAATATAATGTTTACAAATATTGAACTCAAGGTTACAATCATTTATCTCCTCAAAAAGACTTATTTTTCTAAAAGATTTATGAAATAACTTGCAAAATAATAATATAATAGGAAATATGTTGCAAATACTTGATAATAATATGTCACTTTGAGGGGGATACCTTCAATAGTCTTCAAAAAGAACACAATACTCAACATGATGATAATAACCTACCTATGCCTCCTATATATACCATACTTATGCCTAGGATATCGCCCAAGCCAACCTAGATAACCCTATATAAGCTTTAGGCGAACACAAATAACTAAATAACAATATAATAATGATAATATGACTTAATTAAGAGTTAAAGTAGCTACAAGCCGACTACTCATAACACTATACACACTATAAGGGTAGGGGCATAACATTTCCCTCCTCTTTACAAAATCATTGTTCTCAATGCTAAATTTCTCATTTTCTTCTTCTTCAGATCTTCCTTTTTACTTCCACTTCTTCTATTGTTTATTTGTATCCTTCTTCTTGTTCCTGCTCTTGTTCTTACTCTTGTTATTGTTATCGTTCTTGCTCTTTCTCCTCCTCTTGCTCTTTTTATTGTTCTTTCTCTTTCTCTTTCTCTTGCTCTTTTTTCTTGTTATTTTTCTTTTTCTTCTTTTTTGTGGATGCTTTTTGTTGTGAAGAATTTTTAGAAAGATAATTTTGAAATAAATCACACAAGTGATGTCAAAATATTTTGATTTTTTTTTTGTAACTCTCCAATTCTTGTATCTCACTTTCCCTATAAAATCTCCAAGAATTAGTTGGTTTGCAGTCTTGAGAGCAACTTTTTTGGAAACCATAATTCTATAATAAATCAATTAATTATGTTCCAATTACTCTAATATTTTTTACTGTAGGATCCACTCTTACTCATTCAAAAACCCACTAAAAATTAGGAATAAATTTAGTAGTATTTGGAAGATATGTGCTTTCCAAATAAATTGGGCAGAAACTCCAATTCTTAAATAAATCACTCAATTCTACTCCAATTACTTTGAAATATGAACTACAGCTACTTCAATGTGTTCTTCAATAACCCTTTAAAAATAAAAAGAAATTGCAAAAATCTAGGAGATATGTGTTTCACAAAATGACTTCCAAAATTGAAAAAAATACCTTCTTGTCATGGAGCCAAGATCATGCTTTGATACCGCTTGTGATGAAATAACTTAAAAAATAATAATATAATAGGAAATATTTTGCTTGAATACTTAATAATAATATGCCACTTCAAGGAGGCAACCTCCTAATCCACTTTGAGGGGGATACCTCCAATAGTCTTCAATAAGAACACAATACTCAACATGATGATAATAACCTACCTATACCTTCTATAAATACCATACTTATGCCTTGGATTTCACCTAGGTTGACCTAGATAACCCTATATAATCTTGAGGGCTACCTAAATAACTAAACAATAATATAATAATTATATAATAACTTAATTAAGAGTTAAGGTAGCCACAAGCTGACTACTCCTAACACTATACACACTATAAGGGTAGGTGCATAACAAAATTGTTATAGCCATCTTACCTATGTTAGCTATCATCTTGTGCCATAACATAATTTTCTCTACAAAAATATTAGTCTCCAAAGTATGATCACCCTTAGGTACATACAAAGCATGACCAATCGAAGTGGATGCAATACTCATCTTTGCTATTAGTTCTAATGGTCAAGTTAAATATGAATAGAATAACTATTGTATTGAATGATAAACACATCAAGATGAAATAGAGTTCCTATCCAAACATCCTTAGCAAAAACCATATTTCTTTTGACTATATTGCAACCTCAACTTGAGGAAACATCCTACACACACATCATTCAATTTACTCAAAAAAGTAAGTTTTGTGTCAAACCAAGGATATGTAGTACATCATCAATCTCATTCATGTGTAAATCAAGAAATTAAATTAGGACTCTTCTATGACCAACAATATTTGGATGAGAATAATTTCCAAGTTACACCTTCCCATAGTCAAATTCTTCATATTTTATAAACCAATCCTTATGTGAGGTCATTTGAAAGGATGCACCAAATTTGATTAGTCATGTACCTTCTAATTCATATGTAGCCAAGGCTATGAAAAATACATCAACATCATCCTAGGAGAATGTCTTGGAGTAATCATTAGAATATTTCTATTTATTTATTTTCCTTCTTACATTATCTAATAAATGTTACAAAGACAGTTGACATTGCACCAAAAGATCGACCTGTTAATGCTTGATACAATTGGTACCAATGTTAATGCCATTGGGGGTAGTTAAGCCATGTCACGAACCCAATCACTGCATTGCACAACACAAGGAGACTAAGGGTGCACACCTTGCAACAATTCCCCTGCGCAAGCAAGGGGTTTGAACCCGTGACCCAGGCTTTGTTACTAATTGAACATACAAAGATGGTTGACGTTGCACCAAAAGATCGACCTATTAATGCCCGATACAACCGCCAAAGTTAATGAATCCACGGGAGGTAGTTAAGCCATGTCACAAACCCAAGCATTATGTTGCACAACACAAGGAGACCAAGGCTGCACAACTTGTAACAATAAAATGGTCAATCTTTCCATAGTTCTAATCATTTTCCTTTGACTTACCAAGAGAGTTGGATCTCCCACAACATTTAGATTTAGACTTTTCATACTTCTTATGCTTCTCCTTTCCCTTCCTATTCTCTCTACTATTAATAGGTAGCGCCTACTTGGTTGATTAAAATGTATTTCTACATATCTCTTTGTAAATAAATGGTGTAACTACCTTATCCATTTTGATTTTAGAAGCAATAATCCTAATGACTATAACCAAGTGATCCCATGAATCTAGTAAAGAACACAACAAATTTACATAATGACAATCTCCTCCATTTTTACTTCAATAGAGTTCAACTAGAAAACAAGCATATTAAATATACTCTAGTGTTCAAACACAAAGAATCCATCCCACATCTTGAGGTTATACAACTTATTTATTTAGGTAAAGACTATTTACCAAGGTTTTAGCTTGATAAATTTTACCTACACCCTAAAGATTCATTGTGGTTGTTTCGTCATGCAAATTTAGCAACATTGGATAGGAAAAATAGAGTCTGATGAGATCCTCATCTTTTTTATCCATTTTCCCCTAGTCTTCTTGTGATATGGTTGTAAGCTTGGATATATATTTAGCATTTCATTCTCTATGCATGAGAATATACTACATATTGAGCTTCCAAAGCTCAAATTTAGTGGGCCTAAGAACTTTTTCAATTCTATTTTAAATGTACTTTCCATCTCTTCTTGCAATAACATCAAAATCCTTCTAGACAAGAGCCTACTTAAATAATGATTAGTGAAAAACCCCTCCACCCAACACTTGTAATTCAAGGTGATTATTTCCCTCTATAAAATGAAGGGAAGCAAGGTATGGACAAATGCTTCCTAAACTAGTCTTAGAGGAGATTATTGTGCATTTTTTTATCTCTACAATTAAGGAAAGTAAAAATACATATAAGCCATAAAAAAAAATATACAACATAGGTGTACATGGGGAAAAACTATTTTAAGAGAAAAAACCTACACTCTAAATAACCCATTGTATTATTATGTAATAACATATAAACATATTTACAATATAATTATATAGTGAAATCCTTTATATGAGTATCACCAACCAAATATTTAGAGTAATTACAACATCATACAATACCGATAAACTTACTATCAATACCTCCATCTCAAGCACCCAATAAATAGAAGAATTAATGCATGAAAGTATCATATCACAATTAAAAAACCATGAGCTAAAACCATCAAAAAATGTAGCACCCAAATGCCTAGTTAGGAAACCAACACCTAAATCTCAAATTGAGTTCACAAGATAAATATAGCATATTCCTTCAACTTTTCATATGTTTGTCATAATCCACTCACCAATTCAAGAATTCCATTTTTTCTTTATAATCTCTATTAGAACATTCCTATGATGTATTGTAACATGTTTCATGAGTTGGTCAAGAAGTGTAACTCCCTCTTATGACTCTTTTATATCTCCTATATGTTTTTACATTTGTGGTGTAGGAGGCCCAAATTTTGAATGCCATAACTTTTGATCTAGGAAAATGTTGGGCCTTCTTTTTCAATTATAGATTTCAAATAGATGTATGCAATAGGTATCACTGGAACTTATGCTAAACTATTCATAATTTTTATTCTACACAAAAACAAAGTTTATATCCCATAAATTGTTTTTTTATGTTTCAAAGACTTAAAAAAATATTAATTATATAATCAATGTTAGGATCAAGGTTGAGAGACATTTCTTAAAAAGAGTGGAAACACTAGGAACCCTCTTCTTCAATTTAAATGCTTCAACTATTCACTTTGGAAGTTAATGTTCATAGTAATGATTTTATCTATACAAAGGATGTATATGAATTTGAATTCATTCCTTTTAATTTTTATTCTATTTCTAATTTTATTGATGTTAAAATTGATTAATTTGTTAATTATGTTAGCTATTATGCATCTGAAATGTGCAAATATGGAATTTATTTAAGGTATATTTTAAAGAATATTGAATTTGAAGCCTGGATTTTTTAAATATTTGGATGTTATTCTTGAAGAGAAAATTTCCACATTTGATTTCATATGTCATCCACCTGAATATGAGGTTTTCTAATTAGATTTAATTATAGATTTAAAATATAATTGAATGACTTGGAAGATCAAGATGACCCTAATGCTCTATCCTTTTAGCTTCAACTTATCAACTATTTTATTTGACACTCAATGAATTGGTCTACCACTATCAATGATGGATTTACAAAACTTACCTTTAGGTATATAGTATAGAATAGTTTTCTTATTTGTACCCATTCACCTCTTTTCATGTCATTACTAGGTTTGAAAACAATCTTCACATGTAATGAATCACCTCTTTCATGCCATCTACTTTGTTTTGTCATCCATTTGATTCTTTATTTTTGATATCAACGTTTTGTTCTCCCTTCTAATATTTTGCTAATACTTTCTTAAACTTTGGGACACTCAAATGCACTATATCTTTCCATTCCTAATTTGAAACAAGTTCCTTTTAATAATCCTCTAGTTTCTCTATCATATCTTCCTTTACCATGTTAATATCCATCATTTCTTTCATTAATCTATGAACTATCACTTCCTCAATTCTTAGTATCTTCATTATAAGGCCTTCCACCACTACCTTGATTTATTTCACTCTGCTAATATATATAGTATAGTCTTAAATCTTTTGTCCAATTTTTCTTCAACTTTTAATGTAAATGAGTATGATTCTTCAATTGTCTACAGTCTTGTAATACTCAATTCTTCTTTGATAGATCCTCACAATCCATTTTTGTAACTTGGCATCTTTTATTGATAAACTTGACTATGTCCATCTCTAATTACCATTTAATAAAACTCCTCAATATGATCTTTCATATTCTTCTCTTTTTGCCTCAAATTGTACAAATTTCAATAGTTCTAACTATTATCTATAGGTATAAAAATTTTAAACTTCGACACCATAGAATCTAATTTCTCTATCTTTTCTTTACCTCTCCTATTTTTTCTAATTTTATTTCTCTTCACAAAGTTGTACCATGTCCTATAACTTTTATCTTAGCAAACCTAACTCTTTTAGGATCTAAGATTTCCTCATACTCAAAATATTCTTGTAAATTAATTATCCAATCAATCAACTCATTTTGATAATTTGAACTTCTAAAACAATTATAAATTCTTCTTCTAATAACAATTTTCTAAAGAGATTTAAACATCTTTACCTAATTTGTATCCTCTTCTTGATCTTCCACAACTAGTTTACTAGCCCATGCATTCTCTAACACAATTTTATTCTTCTCTCATTCTCATCAATATCCCTCTCATCATTTATAGGGTTAAAATCCCTTATTATATCCTCTTTAAAGGAATTCAATTAGATCTAAATATTTTCCATCAACTCAAACATTTCTTCTACCCTTTCAATAACATTGAAAACATCTTGGCCTCTAACCACTCTTCATAAAGGTGTCTTGACTTTTAGATTTAATGTAAACCACCCCATATTCAATGATTTATTCACAAAATTTCTTTTCAAACTACCTCAAATTCAACAATCTATTTACAGGAAAAAAAATCTATTGATATCATCTACCTAAGAAGAGGTATTAAATGGTATCTAATACTAGACTTGTTCACATCTAGAAATCAAAGCTTGATACCACTTGATGTGCTCATACACTATCTTTTCTTCCACAAGATTCAAGTTTAGCTATAATACCACTTGATGTAATAATGGACATAGGGTCTAGTTAATAACTATCCAACCATGCTTTCAATACAAAAAAATTCAATAGTTTCACATATTAGAATGAAATAACACAACAAAATAATTGAATATATATTATTGATTCAAAAACTTAATTATGTTCACAATCTTGCCACAATGGTTACGTCGTGTGTATAAATGTAGATCATCATCTCGGGGGATTCTGCAGCGACTTGGCTTGTTGGTGTTTTTTTGACTGTCCTCCTTGAAAACCAGCGGGCTAAACAAGTATAGTAATACCGGGCCAGGCCTTCTGTTACCTGGTAGCGCCTACTATAGTCGAAGGCGAGCGGGAATAAAATAAACTATTGTGATAAATAAAGTATTAATACTGTTATAAGTATTAATATGGATATATGTTATAGATTATGATAAGTAAGTATTAATAAATTAAGATGTTAAAATAAGTATAAGCATGGATTGGTGTGGTTTTTTATTATTGTTTAAATATTTTTTTGATAAATAAGTATTATGTAGATGTGTGTAAAATAAAGTAATGTGATGATTCTATGTAGTTATTTAAAAAATTAATATTTCATTTTGTTTTTGTTTATATGGTTCTATTTTCTTCTTTCGATTGAATTGCACTATTATCTTGAATAATAGTTCAATAGGATTATCTTACTCTTGAATGAACTTATTAATATTCATACTAGTAAACTATTTCATAGTTTAAAAGTATAGTAATATACATTTACTAAAAGATGTTAATAATAGAAGTTTTTTAGAGATTTGAGATGAGAATGTATTTTCTTTTAGGATTAAATTAGATGAATTAATATTACACAAATTAATTGATTGCAAATCAATCGAGATTAAATAAGTTGTTTGATTTGAGTTGATAAGACTAACCAATACCAAATACAAAGTACAATCATACTATATATATAGTAATAAATAAATATATTTTTAGCAAGTAGTCACTAAATAATGACTAATAGTGAATGAAGACAATTAGATCAATGTGTTTTTAAAATATAAAAAGATCTTGGGTTACAAACATATGTGTACAATAGAACCAAAATATTCTTCTACGATTTACATTTTATTGACTTCACTATCCCAAATCTAGTCCACAACTAAAAAAATGTATTTTATACTTGCAACTCAATGTTTGACCATCTCTATATTTTGTGTTATGACTATTTATGAAATAAATATTAGATGCTAAATCCTCTCACATTTTTAGGGACCTATTCTCTAGCTACTAGTATTTGAAAATACCTTCATAGACATCAATCTTTAAGCATGCCCATTAATTCTAGATTCATCGCCTCATAAATCGCATGTTGTAGGATGACTATATTATCATATGTGATTGACTTCTCTTGTAATTTTATATTTGCTAAGGAGTATTCCCTATTATCCTAAAATGAATATAAATTGATACAATTTTATACATGAACATAACACCAAATTATGAATATTTTAGCATAGTTGTCCTCCAAAGAAAATGTAAGAGAGTTTTAATAGTATAAAATGCTTGATTTTGATTTTACATTTAAATATAACAAGATCAAAACTACAAGGATGTAACATCCCAATGGAAAATCCAAAAATAGATCCCAAAATAATTGAGCATTAAATATTTGGTAAGAGCTACAATAGTTAATTCATTGGTAACATTCAATAGTTGATGTAGGGTACTCCCCTTACAAACATGATCTCATAGCCACAACACAATAGAAATACAAGAAGAAAATAAGCTATTTTATTAACTCTGAAATGAAATAGAAATTACAACATTCAACCTTTTTATATGGGTTATCTTATTACAGTCATCTACCAAAATTACAGATCAGAACATTCACTCTCAGCTCTACCTTCACCAACAACTAATCAACTTCTCAGCCCTGCTTCCCTTTCTCGCTAGCTTCTGGCTTTCTTCTCACTGCTCTACTTCCCCTCTCGGATCATATTATATCTTCATCGCTCTTCCCCTGAATTTCCTTAATATCGCCATTGATGTCCAATAAGGAACAAGATTCTGTAGGTAGTTACCTAATTATCAATGACTTCAATTCTATTTGTTCATGCCAGGAAATCATCTTTCAACCATCAACTTCATCTTTAAAATCATTTGTCGAATGATCACATTGATTCACAACAATGACATGCAATCAAAAAATAACATCAAGCCATGTGCCACCACCATACTTGTTTGTATATCGCCATTGATCTATTCTTCATCGAGCCAAGTGTCGCCACCTTACTTGCACAGGAGAAAATCCATTTTTCTCTTCATTGACCTGTCAGTTCCCAAGATCATTATTTTTCAAGATGGAGCTATCAGTTGCCAAGTTAAGAAGATTGATCTATTCTTCATTGAGCCACATGTTGCCACCTTACTTGCACGAGAGAAAATCTATTATGTTCTTCAATTTCCTTTGTTTGTGAACTTCTTATCTTAAGTGAATCAAAATTTAGAGTGATTAAATCTTTGAATCAATCTTCAAACAATCCATATCAAAAATAATGTGAAAATAACAAACCTTTCTTTCAACAGTTGTGGCTGTACTTTGGCGATTTCTTCAATTTACTTTTATTTCTTTTGCTAAAACTTTTCTTACACTTTAATGAGTCCAATCTTCCTGGAACTTCAAAACTTGGTAGCTGACAGCTCCATCTTGAAAAATAATGATCTTCAAATCTCATCGACCTTTCTTAGTTGTCTGATCTCCTCCTTGTTTGGTAAATTTAATAGTTGCAAATAAAACTGTTAGCATTTACCAATCTCTATGCCTTCAAACTCATGAATTCCTTCTCTTGCTTTTGGTGAATTCCTTAAACTATGATCTCCTTCAGGAGTAACCTTTCTTTCTATTAAAGTATCAAATTCAAATGTTTTTATTTTTCAGCAACATTCAATCAACAACTTCTTCACCTTTAAACAAGTATTCTTTCACAATTATAGCAATATGTGACTTCTTAACTTAGATGGAGAAAAAAAAATACGATCAACTTCTAGCTCAGGATCTCTTTCAAACTTATACGCCTTCAACTCCTTCAAGTAGCGAAAACTCTTTTTCACCTTTAATATCCTCAATCTCACTCAGCTATGAATTCCTTTCAACATGTCTACAACTTCTTCTATCATCGAATCCCCATGAAGAACAAAATGGATTTTATCCCATGCAATTAAGGCAGCAATGGATCATCTACTCACATTATAACTTAACCAGTCTCTTTACCGTAATACTACCAACACCAACTTGAACAGTCACGGTGTTGCACTTAACCTTCATCACCCTGCCAGTTACCGCCATATCGCACAATATTACTCCACCACTGTCCATCCAAATGACCCTTGCAATGTCCATGGGTTGCCACTATACCATAGCCCCCCTCATAGGACTGTCATGGGATTGCGGGCTCTGTACCCCCATACCAAAAACTCCTTCATTAAACTGTTGTGGGGTTGTGGTTTTTATATCGCCATACCACAAATTCCTTCATCAAACTATCACGAGGTTGTGGTTCACTCCTCCCTCATACTTTCTACCATCTTTGAAGTAAGGTGTAAGCCCTATCCCTAACTCATGAAGCCTGAACTCATCATTGCCAACTTCTATTCATTTTGGGTGTCAAATTTTTGCCATGCCTCATACATTCCCTAGCAATCAAGTAAGCCTTAACACTAAATGTTAATGTCCACCTGTTACATCCATGAGTAAGCCACAAACCCGAAGTATGAAACCAAACCAGCCTGATCTGAAAATGACTAACTCCTTCTACATTTCTTCCTTGGTATGCAATAAGTTGTAAGCCTGAGGCCTGAAGCCTTAACTTTTGCACATCTTCAAGACATAACTCCATTCTTTAGCCTTTATTCCAAGAGAAACAATACTACTATTTTTTGTTGATGAAAGATTGCTCTCATACCCTTGATGCTCCTACATTAAACACTCGAGGTAGGAAGAATTTTCTGAATATGGATTCACAAAGTGGAGTTGAGTGGTAGTACCACCCTTTCAGACTACAAGCAATCCTTAGCTAACCCCATTGTTGAAATTGGTTCCTGCAATTAATTGTTATTTCTCCTTTTCCAACACGTAGTTGGAACAAGCAATCTCCTCCTCTGAAAATGTTTTTCTTTACTCCCTTTCCTTGATGTGGAATCAATTCCACCATAACCTGACTACCTCCTTCAAATGTATCTTTCATTCACCTCTAATCGTGTTGGATTTATCCCACAATAGTCCATCCACCTCCACCAATTTTCACTTGCACTTAATTTTGCAACACCATACAAATCCTTCTTTGCATACCAATCATCTTGAACCATCTCATATGCATTACCTCCTTCTCTAGTAATGCTACATTGACTTGTTCATCATCACCCTTGGGTACAACACTATACTCCTCTTTATGCCTTCTAAAAGACAATATTCAGATGCAATCACTTCCTCTTTTGGGTAAGAGCAAGAAGTTGGGTCCACATTCAAGGGAAGTGTCATTTTTCAACTTTAAAACAAATACCCATTCATTTTTTAAAATAGGTACCCATTTTGAAGTGGGTACTTGTTCCAAAAGGTTTGAAACTCACAAGACATGTTTTGAATTTGGATTTAGGCTAAAAAATGGTATAGTAACCCAACACTTTAGGCTTAGACCTGCAAGTACAAGGTCATGGAAATTTTAAGAGAAAAAACTTTGGAAATATAGCTAATGAGGATTTTTTTAAAATTATTTTATGAAATTAAAACCCATTATATATGACAATTTCTAGTTTTCAAATATGTAATTTTTTTAAATTTTTTTAATTTTTCTATTTTTTAATTAATTTATGAGGAAACGGGTCCATAAACTCAAAAATGTTAATTTTTGTATTTTAATAACTTTAATTTGTTAATTTTCCTTTTATTAAAAAATTATAGACCATCAATCTAAGGAAAATTTTACACAATGAAAAAATAAAATTGAAAAAAATGATAAGTTTAGGGCTGGTTATGGTAGTTTGTACAATATATTCAAAACTAGAACAATACTAAAAATTTGAGCAGAAAAATTATACAAAAATATCCTCATCAATCTTCATTATAGTATTCATATTTCCTGAAAAGGAATTATAAAAATAATTTTATTTATGTCAAATTATGGTGTCCATACACATGCATGGTATGGTCCTAAAAAAATAATTTTTAAAAAATGGCTTTTATACATACATATTAAAAATTATTTTGTATCATCTGGGTATTAGAATCAATTACATATTTGAAAACTAGACTCAAAATACTAAATTTCATATTATTGAACTTTTTAAAGATTCAATGTGTAAGTGCTTCAAATTTTAAGTCCAACTGTGAAAAATTCTCAAAATCAAGAAAAACACTTCCACTTTTTGAACATTTTGTGGACCCAACTTCTTGCACCTACCCTTCTACATTCACACCAATGTTAGCAGTATAATCAAATGACTCATCCTTTCCTCCCTATAACAAATTTCCAGTCATACCAATCTCCTTATCATATAAGAAGTCATCAACTGATGCCAAGGGAAGATTACCAAACAACTCAACTGTCTTCCCCTCTTTTCCTTCCTTCTAGTTGTAGTGTTTTCATCCACAAAGACACTCATTGCTGCAACTCCTCCTTCTACATTACTCTTATCATACTCAGAAAAATCAAAACTTTCAACCTCCTCATATCTAGCCATCTCATTCATATCATTCACATGCAAACTAGAATCTTCTATGAATTCACAAGATGCAAGTTTTACCTTTTTTTCAACTACTACCACTTGGGTTTCCTCTTCTTCAATGTCCTTCATTGCTCTCCACTCTTCTGTGGTTGCTACCACCTCTATATCTTCATCCTTCATATCTTCTAATAGAAATCCATCAGTTTTAAGTTTCGGTTCCTCAATCTATTCGTACTCATGCTCTTCCTTAGTGTCACATGCATGACACTCTATTGCATCCTCTTTCTTTCCTATAGTCAAACCATCATTAGAAGGATAATAAAAATTACCTTTATCTCTTGTCTTCTTTTTTTCCTCCTTTCAATCTCATCACTCAATTCATTTATTTACTGCTACAACTCTATCATTTCTCTTTTTCGAAATCTCTTTATGATTTCCTCTAGTCTGAGAATCCTTGGAATCCATCTAATGATAAAATTATTTTTGCGCTCTATTTTCCATTTTACAGGCCTCTCAAAGTCATAACAACACAATTATTCAACCCTTAGGTTTTACAAATGTAAACTACCTCCTTCATTGATTTGTTTACAAATCTTCAACAACTTTAGATGTTATTGAAAATCCACAGTCTTAATACTTTAATAGTCATTTTTAGAGATTTGCAAGTCCCTTTGCAGTTACAAGTACTCCTTGCAACAATATATCACTCACACAACTATCCTCTACCCAACAAATACTCTAAAAGATGCTTCCTCTACCTACCCTCTCTTAGTGTTGGAACTCTACACCTTCTACCCAACTTTATCTCTACTAGAGGATAGTAGTCACATACCTTTTTCATGACTGCAACAAACATACTTTCCCACAACTCTCTCTCTTGCAGCTTCACCATGTCACTCTTCACCACTCTTCACCCACAAGTCCTGGTGCATACACTACACTCTCAAGATCTTCTAGCTCTGATACCACTTGATGAAGGGTACTCCCCTTACAGACATGATCTCACAGCCACAACACAAAATAACACAATAGAAATGTAGGAAGAGAATGAGCTATTTTATTATCTCTAGAATGAAACAAAAATTACAACATTCAACCTTTTATATGGGCTATTACACTTATCTGCAAAAATTGCAAATCAGAACATTCACTCATGACTCTACCTTCACCAGCAAGTAATCGACATTCCTTCTCAGCCTTGCTTCCCTTTCTCGCTAGATTCTAGCTTTCTTCTTGCTACTCTACTTCCCCTCTCGAATCATATTATATCTTCATCTCTCTTCCCCTACATTGCCTTAGTACCACCATTATTTTCCAATAAGCAATGAGATCTTCCAGGCAATTACCTAGCTATCAATGACTTCAATTCTATTCATTCGCACTAGGAAATCATCTTCCAACCATCAGATTCATGTTTGAAATTGTATGATCACATTGATTCACAACAACAACGTGTAATCAATAAATAACATCAAGCCATGTGTCACTACCTTGTCTTTCTATCACCATCGATCTACTCATGTTATAACTTAACCAGTTTCTTTACTGTAATACAGTGGACACCAACTTTTGCAATCACAGTGTTGTGCTTAACCTTCATCACCCTACTAGTTATCGACATACTGCACGATACTGCTCCACCATGGTTCATCCAAATGAACCTTGTAGTGTCCACATGTTACTGCTATACTGCAGCCCCACTTAGTAGATTGTCATGGGATCATGGGCTCTATACTATCATACCACAAACTCCTTCATTGAACTATCATGAGGTTGTGGTTTCTATACCACCATATCACAAACTCCATTGCACTATTGTGGGGTTACAGTTCGCTCCTCCCTCATATCAAGTCTACCATATTTGGAGTAAGGCATAAGCCCTATCCCTGACTCATGAAGCACAAACTCATCCTTTCCAACTTCTATTCTTTTAGGGTGTCAGAGTTTTCCATGCCTCATGCATTCCCTAACAATCAAGTAAGCCTTAACACTAAATGTTGATGTCCACTTGTTACATCCATGAGTAAGCCACAAGCCTGAAGTCTGAAACAAGACTAGCCTGATCCAAAAATGACTAACTCCTTTTGCATTACTTCCTTGGAATGTGATAAGCTATAAGCTCGAGGCTCGAAGCCCGAACTTCTGCACATCTTCAAGACATAACTCCACTCTTTAGCCCTTATTCCAAAAGAAACAATACTACTATTTTTGGTTGATACAAGATTTCTCTCACACCCTGGATGCTCCTACATCAATAGAATTGCATAAAATCTGTACCAAAATTTATTTCATTAAATATTATTTTTATTGATAATAATTTGGAGCCTCTTCATGAAAAAATTGTAATTTTTAAAATTCTTCCAAGAGAATTTCATGAATATAAATGGTCCTTTAAAATTATAATTTTGATTGAGTAATTGAATTGAAACTTGAGGATTTGATATATTTATAAAAATATAGAGAAGCATCTATCCATACCCGACCGACCCCATGTGAGAAGAAGGCAAGCCGAAGACAGGAACATGGATCGATCTTCTATTTTGGTTGAGGGTGGACTCCATCTCAGGACTATTCCCTGACTCTAGTGTTACCCTAGAGACTGAGGGAAAAGGACCAAGTTGAATTAACGTTATAATTTCTTCACCAAATACTGATTTGTTAGTGTGAATATGATGTTATGGTTTTTGGTTTTATTTGTTGATGGTTGTATCTTTGATATAGTGTTGATGGTGTTTTCTGCGCAGCAACAACTCAGACATAATGCAATATTCTATCTCTCTTGAAAGGTTATTTCCAACAATAAATTAATGAAAATCACCCCAAGGTCTCTCGGGTGTTAGGTCATAACAATGTATAAAACAACTCGTATGATTATGAAATGGGTAATCACAATCTAATCTTACCAAGCAAACCTGCATCTTCCACCATCGCATCTCTGTAAATTTGATGATCTTAAATCCTAAATCTAACCAGATAATAAAGAAATAGCAAAAGATAAGGGTGTAAGGATTTGATAAAATCTAAACTATTCCTAGAATGAACGATGCAAGTGACACATATCTAGAATGGACCTATCTCAAATAACTAGTTCTTGATCAACCCACAATGCAATCTTACAAGAACGGTGCAATCTTCTGAGGTATACGGATTTTCAAATCATAGACATTCACCTACAATCGAACTTAAGCACATTAAATATATGGTCCAGGTTGACTTCACTAGCCTACTACAATCAGATAGTTACTGGGAGTATAGACCAGAGATAGCTACAAACATTCCAAATATGAAATCATAAACATCATTCACCAAATTAAAACTAATTCAATTCTGAACATTAAACCCTAAATCTTCAAGCAATTTGAGAGATAGAACAATAAGAACCATGCAAGATAAGATAACAGAAGAGATTTCACCAGGAAAAAACCCACAATGTCTTCAATTGTATTGAATTACCAAAATGCTGCAACAATTCCATTGTTCTGATTACAATACTTGCTTCAAAAGATTGAATACTACTCCTACTACAAAATACTCTAGCTCTTTTTTGCTCTTGCTTATCTCTACTAATTTCTAGCTAACCCCTTACAATGAGGCAAGAATGCCTTTTATATCAAATCTCAAGACATGTCGGCCCATCCAAACATTTTTACAAAATAAGAATAACCGCCCAAAACAAGTCGGCCAAGGAAGAATCAAACTAAGGCACACATTAAATGCCATTCACCATCAAGGTCGACCTTGACACAATCCTCAATGCAGTCTGGTCCAATGCATGCCCTATGATAATAGGGAAGCACAAATCTCAAAATAGGCATTAACTACCACTTCCCTTATCCTTTCTCTGGACCGATGACCCTTGGACCCTCAAGAATGTTCCATCTAACTCGGCGACAAGTGGCATAGGTAATACCCTAAGCCGGCATTTAATAGCATCAATCTCCTCCTTGGACCGTTCAACAATCTTATCCCAATTTTCCTTGCCGGACAGATATCTATCCATTACTGCCAAGTAGGTGGTTGTATCATCAAGCTGATGGCCTGTTATTACACTTTCAGAATCTGGGGCATAAACTTCATGCCACCACTCTTTCAATTGTTCTAGACTCAAATATTTTGGAGCTATCTTCCTCCTTCCAGTCATCACCTCAAAGAAGGCAATGCATTCATCATATACTGCAGTAAGATCCCCATCAATCTGTTTCTTCCGCTTTTGAATCTTCTTTATGGCCTTCTGCCTAATCTACAGAGCCTCAAACCATTCCCAAGGTTCATCCAATCTGGAAGAAGGAAGAATTCCATCCGCAGCCAATTGTTCCTTACCATGCCCCATGATAATCTTGGATTTCTGCAACAAGAGGTCCATGTCCTCCTTGTCCTGGGACATCACATGCTCCAACAACTCCTTGGCAAGGACTGCATCTTTCCCAACTGGCAGGATGTCCTTGATTGTATCATCTCCCTTTGCTTGCACATCCTTCAGCCAATCCATTGTAGCTTGGGCAGAGGTCTTCATTTTCTCAATCTCAGAGATAGTTTCCTTGGGCAGAAATCCGGGAGTGGCAGAAGAAGATGGATGGAGGGACTGCAAGGGTTTCATTACCTCCTCCA
>VDFB02156309.1:0-68764 GCA_007258455.2 Sequoia sempervirens | reverse complement strand
AAGTATTTATTTATGTTAAGTTGTGACCGAAACTAGTTCTTAGTGCATATATTGTGGTGTGCCATTCAAAGTATACATTCCCTAGTTTGACAAGTACATGAACGTCCATAAAGAGATATTAGTCACCTGCTGGAATGTCCAATTCCTAGGAAAGGTTTTACTGTGATTTTCATATCCTTTTGTGGGCATGACAATTTTTTGTGTCGTTGCCGGGGATGGTGTCAATCTAAGAACTTGCTATAGTCATTGTTAGCAGTAGTTTAGTCAGTTGTTTAAGTATTTTCAAGTCCTTTTTAGATACCATCTATTCTATTGCATGCATAGAAGAAGAAGAGACGCACTAGGAAGGTTCCTCCCTGAAAACCTATTTGTTGAACTACCATTTAACCCAGCTAACGAAGAACCTAAGGAAAATCCATTTTCTCTACTATTCCAGCACTTAAATATGGCAAATAATCCACCTAATCCACCTTCTACTTTTGAGTTTCCCATTGTTCCCTAGCAAGATACTGACAATCTTAAGAATATTCCTTCTTCATTGCTTCCCAAGTTCTATGGCCTAGTTACGGAGGACCCAAAAACTTTTCTATTTGAGTTTGATGTCCTCTGTCACAGTTATGACTACAATATAGATGCTCACAAACTGAAGCTATTTCCTCCCACCTTGAAGGAGGGAGCTCTCAGGTGGTTCATGAGTTTGGGAAGAGGTGTTGTTGATAGTTGGGTAGCCATGCAAACAAAATTCCTTGAGAAATATAAGCAATATTGTAAAAGTGCTAGTAA
The DNA here is from genome assembly GCA_007258455.2 of Sequoia sempervirens. Classification (NCBI taxonomy): domain Eukaryota; kingdom Viridiplantae; phylum Streptophyta; class Pinopsida; order Cupressales; family Cupressaceae; genus Sequoia; species Sequoia sempervirens. Next base: position 67,981 of record VDFB02156309.1, on the reverse strand, counting down.
AGGTGATGACATATTTAGAATTCAGCAGAAGGAGGATGAAAGTCTGGAAGATTATATCTCAAGATTCTTATTTTCCCTGAAAAGAAACTCAAACCATACTCTCAATGAAGACTCTCAGAAACAACTCTTTCTAAGGGGAATCAGTGATGCCTGTATAGATGCCCTGGACCTGATGGGAGGAGGTGATATAACCCAACTGCCTTGGGATGATATAAAGAAAATATGTCTTAACTACTCTCAAGCAATAGTTAAGAAAGGTCGAGGTCATCATGCTGCAGTGGTGAAGTCTTCTTCCGGTGGAGTTTCTCAGATGGAGATAACAAATTTGCTGTCTGATTTCAAGCAGGATATCATTAATAATATGGCTATGTAACTAGACACTATGCAAGCTCCAAAGAAACATGAGGAAGCCGAGGTAGTTTTGGCCGAGTTCTGTCCATACTGTAGACAGAAGAAACATGACTGCAAATGCAAGATGGTGGCTAATCTGGAAGCTAAGCAATTGCCTACTAACTTTAAGCCAATAGAAGGTGATGATGATCAAGTGTTCTTCATTGCACAAAGGAGACCATGGGCTCAAAGACAAGGTATGCCTCAAGATCCTTTGACTTTTGGTAATCCTTATTCTGGCTATAATAACCAATGGCAACCTACATATGGACAACCACCACCTTGGAATACATCTCAACCAAGTTGGCCTAATTATCAGACCCCTCAATGGCAATCTCCTCAAGGAGGTTGGTAGTAGCCACAAGGACAATGGACCCCACCCCTAGGTAATTGGCAACAAAATCCTCAATGGAGAAGTCCTCAGCAATGGCAAAACCAGTCCCCTGGGTTACTGCAGCTTCCACAGCCACAACCACAGACCATCATGCCACCTCCTGCAGCAACTTCCACAAATACTAGCCCTCCAAAACAAACGCCTATGCCTACCCAGCCATTGCCAAATCCCAATAATAAGCAATAGCAGTAGCCACAGCAGCCTATGTATCTTGCTGAAGCCAACCAATATCAAGCTTATGCATTAAACGTTAATGATATCCATTTGAGGTCTGGAACCACTCTACCTGCTCCAAAACTGCCTCTAATTTACTAAAATATGATATTCTCCCTTTGAAGAATCTATTGCACCTGTTGTTCCTACTGAGCATATGCCTATAACTGATACGGTTTCTAAGGAGCCTATTTTGCAAAGTCAAGACAAACCACCTTTTCCTTAGAATTTGCAAAGTACTACATTTAAATTCATGGAAGAACCCACTTTTGACATTTTGGATCAACTCAAGAATGTACAAATTCAAATCCCTTTATTTCAGGCTATTAAAGATGTTCCCATTTTTGGAAAAGCTATTAAAGAAGCATGTTTGAAGAAGCCTAGATGGAAGAAAAATGATCCCCAAACAATTCATGTCTTAGGGAAATTGGCTGATATAATGTTGGGAAATATAGTCATTCCAAAGTATATTGACCCTGGAAGTCCTGTAGTGCAAATACATATAAATGGCTAAATTGTGAAAAATATTTTGATTGACTTAGGTGCTGCCATTAATGTCATGATAAAGCATACTATGGACTCCTTGAAAATTCTAAACATTAGGTCTACACCTACAGTTCTACAGCTTGCAAGCAGTTCCACAGTTAAACTTGATGGAATGGTGGAAGATGTAATTGTCACTCTTGAATCTTGGGAGTATCCAGCTGATTTCACAATATTATCAGTTATGGCAACTTTATGAGGATATCTAGTTATCCTTGGTAGACCATGGTTAGCCACTATTGATGCTTTTATAGGATGTTGTTCTGGAGATATGACCATTTCTGATGGACAGTCCACAAAAAAATTGGATTTGTATCCGCCTGCTAGACCTCAACTAGATTTGTCCCAACCTGTTTGGCTAGATGTGGGGGAAGAAACTAAAGAAGCCAATTCACTAGTTCAATTAATGATGCTTCAAAATGATCCATTCTCACAACTTTAGAATGAGGATGCCTTGCTTTTTCAAATTCTGTAGTTTAACTCTGATATGGGTAGTTCATCTGATCCAAATAGTAGTCATCTACAATGTTTCCTACAACAACTAAATTTTGAGAGTTCGCTGCCTAAACTTCCTACAATTTTTCATAACTTGCTTCCACAAGAGGTACAAACATCACCTGTAGATTCTATGAGTAATCTCACTAAGCAGATATAATTGTCTCCAGGTCACTGTTTGAATATCAATAGCAAGTTGTCACAATCCCAACAGGCTGTCTTATTAAAAATGCTACAAGATCAGCATAAAGCTTTTGCATGGGAATATGGGGACATGCAAGGAATAGATCCTTGAATTTGTACTCACAGGATCTATATTAAAGAAGAGTGTTTACTAGTTAGGTAGCCTCAAAGAAGAATAAATCCAACACTTAGAGAAATAGTTAAAAATGAGTTTCAAATGTTGCTTGATGCAGGTTTTATTTACCCAATCTCTGATAGTCAGTGGGTTTCTCCATTAGTTATTGTTCCTAAGAAAGGGGGAAAATGGAGAGTGTGTGTAGATTACAGAGAATTGAACATTGCCACTAAAAAAGATCACTTTCCACTACCATTTGTAGACCAAGTACTAGACTCACTATCTGGAAAAAGATATTTTTCCTTTTTGGATGGTTACAGTGGGTACAATCAGATAAAAATTGCCCCTGAAGATCAAGATAAGACCACTTTTACCTATTCATGGGGAACATTTGCTTACTCAGTCTTGCCTTTTGGTCTATGCAATGCGCCAACAACATTTCAGATAGCAGTAATTAGTATCTTTGCTGATATATCTCATGACTGTATGGAGATTTATATGGATGATTTCACTACCTATGGAGTCACATTTGAAGAAGCATTGGTGAATTTAGAAAAAGTATTGAAAAGGTGTAGAGAGAAATTTTTTTCTCTAAACAGTGAAAAATATTTTCTAATGATGGAAGAAGGTATTGTTCTAGGCCATCATATTTCCAGATATGATTGAGTTGACCACCGCTAAAATTGAAGTTATTAAGATTTACAAATTCACGCAAAACAAAGGATGTTAGAAGCTTCCTTGGCCATGCAGAATTGACCTACTGAAGGTTTATAAAAGATTTTTGAAAATGGAAATTTTAGTCCACTTTATGCCTTGTATTAACTAAGGATTCTCATTTTGAGTGGACAGAGGCCTATGAAAAATATTTCCTACAACTAAAAGACTTGCTTACTAAAGCCCCTGTTCTTCAAGGTCCAAAATAGAAATTTCCTTTTCACATACATGTTGATGCCTCTGATTTTGGTATAGGGGCAGTCTTAAGTCAAAAGGAAAATTCAATTGAGCATGCTATCTATTTTATCAGCAAGAACCTCCAAGGTCCGGAGCTAAACTATACTGTTACAGAAAAGGAATTGCTTGCAGTAGTGTATGCTTTGAATAAGTTTAGGCATTATGTCACAGGTTATCAGATATTCATCCACACTGACCATGTAGCAATCAGGTATCTGATGAACAAACCTGCCATCTCTGGTAGATTGGCAAGATGGCTCCTGTTGTTACAAGAATTTGACATTACAATCATTGATAAACCAGGAAGAGCTAATGTTGTGGCTGAATTTTTATCAAGACTTCAAATAGCTACACCTGCTGAACACAAGGTCATTGATAATAGGCTCCCAGATGAAAAATTATTTTCCATTGCTACACATACTCCATGGTATGCAGACATTTCCAATTATCTAGCAGCAAGCAGAATACCAGCTCACTTTTCTCCAAAAGAAAAGAAATTGTTATTAGAGAAAAGTTTTAACTTTTCATGGATTGCAAATTGTCTATTTTATACTGGACTTGATCAAGTGATGCGAAGATGTGTAAGAGAAGATGAGACTTATGATATCTTGCATGCTTTCCATGATGAACCATGTGGGGGACATTTTGCAGCAAAGAGAACATCAATGAAGGTTCTTACAACAGGGTACTACTGGAAAATGTTACACAAGGATGATGTGGCGTATACAAGGAAATGTGACAGATGCCAATGTATGGGAAGACCAACGAAGTTAGATGAAATGCCACTATATCCATAGGTAATAGTCACCCCTTTTGATAAGTGGGGAATGGATTTTGTGGGACCAATTGATCCACCATCAAATGGAAAGTCATACATTCTAGTTTGCACGGATTATGTAACAAAATGGGTTAAGGTAAAAGCTATGACTCATGCTTGAGATAACAAGGTTGCTAAATTTCTATATGAACAAATTTTCACTAGATTTGGAGTTCCTAGAGAGCTTGTAACTGATCAGGGAGCTCAATTCACATCCAATTTGATCACTGCACTAATGAATGACTATAAAATAAAACATAGGAAGTCCAACCCCTATCACCTTCAAGCCAATGGTTAGGTGGAGGTTACAAACAGTGAAATTGAGGCAATCCTAACAAAGATAGTGCAGCTCCATAGAAAAGATTAGAGCAGTAGACTTCCTGAAGCAGTCTGGGCCTACAGAACTACATGGAAGACAACAACTGGGTTTACACCTTTTGAGCTGCTTTATGGGAAAATAGCCATGTTGCCCATAGAATTTGAGCACAAAACTTTGAGGACAGCTCTTGAACTAGATATGGAAATATCTGAAGCACAGAAGGACCGTCTCCTACAGCTAAATGCTTTGGACGAAATGAGAAAAGCTGCCCTACAGCATACCAAAGTAGTCCAACAACAAAGGAAGAAAGGGCATGATCAACACATCAAAACCAAGTAATTTTCTGCTGGTGATTGGGCTCTATTATATGATTCCAGATATCAAGAAAACCAAGGTAAGCTCACAACATGCTGGCTTGGTCCCTATGAAGTTGAGAATGTGTTCGACAATGGAGCTGTACAGCTGGCGACAATTGATCCAGTCGGTTTCAAATTGTTAGTTAACAGCCACCGACTCCGGTTGTACCATAAACCAATCTCAAAAGAAGAATTCATGTAGTAGTTTGTTCAGGATCATCCCTCTACTCTTCCTGCAGCCGAAGGCTTTAGCTTTTCTCCTGCAGCTTCACCATAATTTTGAAAAGAATGCTCATAATAAAGGTTTTCTTTTAAGGAAACCCCTTTTTCTCCATTCTCACTTGTTGCCACATCCCACTTCTTTATCTTCCATCCCATCCATCCATTTCATCCATTCATCTCATCCACCCACGTCACCCATCCACCTCATCCATCCGCATAACCCTTCATTATGATATCATTCCCAACTGTCACCTCATGAAGACACCATCATCTTTCTTCACATGTACACGCAATTATCAAAGGTATGCCATATATTTTGTTATCGCATATTTGATTTATTTTATTCTATTCACTTACTACTATGCCTGTACCGGTCATTATTACCCAATCTCCACCTATTCTTTAGTACATGTGAAGACACATGTCATACTCTAAGTAGGGGGTGGGGTAATCCACCTTTTAAAACCTGTCTTTTCACCGCTGCCACAACTACGCAAATAACCTTTCTTTATTATTTTTCTGGTACTTTCCAAATATGATCGCATGTCCTTTTCATTTGCATGTTTTTCTTGTAAATTACAATCAAAACTGCTTGTTCAAAAAGTTCATTTTTGGAAAAGGGAGAAATGTGATGGCACGACAGAAAGAAAAAAACCAGAACAGAAAGGGAAACAAAGAGAATTTTTTTTGAATTTTCAGTAGGGAGTTGAGTCCAGCTAGGGGAAAACTGTGAACATGGGTGGTTAGCTGGTGTGACATGACCCTGTAGCTCATGAATTATTATTGCAAAATCCTCAAACAGTCTAGGCATTCAGCCTCTGTGGATGGTTAAACTACATCTTGAGCCTAAATGCTTTTGATGAGGAGGCTGCTGGGGAATTTTTAAGAACCCTTTCTGAAGGGGAGGCTACTGTATGGGGTCTAACGGTTGTTGCAACTGAAGATAGAATTGTTGAAGTAACTGGGCTTCTAGCCATTGGAGAAAAAATTTCTTCAGATGCTGCCGCTGCAAGGGCTGAATTTTCAATACCCACTGATGGACCTTTGGAAGTCTCCAAGCAGGGATGCAAGCGGGTATCATTCCCTCCTCCTTATTCAGAATACACTGCTTACATAATCAGGTAGTTAACCTATGAAGGCTGTTTCTCCTACCTGCATTCTTATCATTTCAAATTATTAAGTCATATGAGGCATGGGTTAGTTGTAAATGTTCTGAATTTCCTGTTAAAATTTCTGGAACAAAGTGCCCATGGAACCCAGCAGGGAAAGATAATTCTATTGCTCACCATGGCCTTATCAAATTATTGATTGAATGCTCTTTGAGAGATGTCTCACCTCTTTCCTGGCAATAATTCGTTGCCAAAAAGAGCTTGCAAATTCCACAACCCCCTAGGGTACTTACCCCACGGCCTTAGAAAAAGAAAGAAATTGCATCTAGCAGTAGAAGAATAGGGCAAGGGTCATCTACTTCTGTAGCACCTGGTCCTGCAGCTCTCACACCTGAATCCTCTGCTAGGGTACAAGCTAGGTCTGCCACTAGGAGAGAGAAGGGAAAAACAAAGGCAGAAGGGTCCTCAGAATCTTACCCTCATTCTCAGAAAATGAAATGCCCTTCTCTTGCAGCATCTTCCCCTGCAGCTGTCTCTCCTATAGCAACACCTGTTGCTATTACTAGTTCACCATCATCCTCTGGCAAGGCAGAACCCTCTAGGCAGACCAGAAAGAGGAAGGCTACCAGAACACCTCCTACAGCCGCACCAGTGCCAAGAAGAGTTTCCACAAGGAAACAATGTAAGACCTCCCCTGCTTCACCTCAACCAGAGGTTATTGTAATTTCAGAAGAGTCCGTCAAGTCTGAATTTGATGTTTCTTAGAATGTGCCTGAGAATTCTGCACAGAGTTCATTCATTCCTGAAGAGGAACAAGTTGAGACAAAGGAAATGGGGCATAATGAAAAAGGGTTACCAAGTCTTGATGACTTGGCTACCGCTGCTATGCAGTTTTCAGAGGAAGCACAGTCTTCTCCACTACATCAACAAGAATTCATCCTACATCAAGAGCAAGAACTGACTGAACAATTGGATGTGCCTAGTGAAGCTACATTTCTCCCTACAACTTGTAAAGCCATTGTTGTTTATAAGAAGACGTTTTTGATTGAGTTTCTGGAATATGTCAAAGCTGACTGGGTACTAGTTACATTGCAAACCCTAACTTTCTAGCACCTAGCCCAGACTGACATGCAACTAAGTCTATGGGAGGTAGAAAGGAAGAAACTGAAAAAGGAAATTGAAAGTCAGAAACAGGAAATTTTTGAGTTAAAAGCAAAAATGGATGAAATGTTAAAAGTAACTGGTCAGATTATGGAATGCAGACAACCACCTAGAGTTTATTCTATGTGCCTTAAGGAACAATTCTTATGGTTCCAACTAATGATAATTTCCAGAAATCAAGATCCTATACTTCACACTGCTAAAGAATTTTACGACGCATACCAGGCAGCCCCTAATTGGTTAAAAAAATTTCTGTGTGAATTTTATTTACATGGCTTTTTAATTCCATTTGAAACAGAATGGAATCCTCTTTTGTATATTGGTGATATCCATTTGAGATCATTTATGTCATGGGTAGCAAATGAAGCAAATTATGGCAGGCAATGGGAAACATATGAGGAAGCCAAAAGGAATGAGCCTATTCCATTATGCTCTCAAAGTTCAAACCCCCATGCAATGTTGAAAACTTGGTTTACTCTGACATATGGCATTCATAATAATACAGCCAGAGAGAAAATATTTGATCTCAGGAAACAGGTATATGATGAATTTCAGGAACAATCATATTCATTGTGGAGACTTTCATACACCAGAAGTGAGAAAAGGTGGGAAAGATTAACGGTTGGGATAAGAAGGTCCGAACCTCACAGTCCCTTAAATTTCACAGCAGCTCTTAAACGATCAAGCAAATATATCCAGTTGGGACTTCAAAAGAGATTTGAACTATGGTTGCCATTGACATTCAGACCTCCTGTGCTAATGTGGCCCCTCTATCCTTACCAGGCTACAAATCTTAATGATGATTTAGAAGACCTTAGGTATGAAAGGTGCCAGACTTTCAGAGGATTTTATTACAAGTTTGGAACTCCATTTCAGAGTCATGCCGCAACCACTGATTTCAGAGAAACCACCAGGAAAGTTAATGCTAGAGGACCAACATTGGGCTAAGTAGGGGGCAGAATGATGAGCCCAAAATGTGCTCATAATTTGGATATTATGATGAACTTTTAATGCCTTTACTTTTGTTATTCGTGGTTGTTTAAAACTCTTTTGAAACCTTTTATGGGGATATCGTGTAGCAAAACACCTTCATGTTCCTGCAGCTTATTGTGTTGTCTTAACTACATTTATTACCCCGTTGACTCCCTAAATGACTGGTGTATCACATGTAACTTTTGAATGATGAAATAGATTTAAATATGTGATTAATGAACTAATATTGTGTATGTGCCATGCGCCTTTTCTTTCGCATATGTTACCTTGTGTTTCGCAGGTTGTTGAAGAAAGTATGATCGAGTCAAGCGCAGCCAATCTCGGCCTTGTAGTAAAGTATATTTCCTACACGACTTCGAGGAAGCTCTGGCAAAGACTCTTTGACTGAAATCGTTGGGAAATATTTTTAATGACAGTCAATCTGGAAAGAGTGGAGCACTAGATTCTGTTTAGATCAGGTTGAACAAATAAATTCATTTATGAAGTTTGTTCCTTGATTCTGGAATACACTTTACTTCTGTGTCTTTCTTTGATAGGGTTAGTTAGTTAGTTGTTCTCCTACTTTTAAATAAGGTACTCCTCCTGCGCGAGTGAGGAAGGGGATGATAGTTAATAGTAAGATAGAAGCATAGTGATAGAGATATAGCAGATATCATGTAAGAATGAAAAGCAGAATTTGTATGACAAGAGACAGAGTTTGTTGTTAGTTTCCATATCAACAAAGTAATGTATACAATTCTATTTTCATGAATAAAGTTTGATGAAGTTTTGAGTTCAGCACTTGTGTAATCAATAGATGCTTGCTAAAGGGGCCCACTTAGTAAGTATCTGTATCTAGTTAGTTAGCTGTTATTTTCTGTTGATCATCAGTTAGCTTTCATCTTTGAAGTTTCCATACAAACTTAGTCTTGTATTGCTCCTGCAACATCGGGAATCCATCCCTGTGCCTGTTCCTGCAGCATAAGGCTAGTTCATGGTTTGTGTTTCAGTCGTAGTTGTTATGATTTCTATTTTAGTCAAATCATGGTTGAGTTAAAATAACTTTGCATTACCTTTCTGTAGCATAGATAGAATTCCTTCCAAGTATTTATTTCTGTTAAGTTGTGACTGAAACTAGTTCTTAGTGCATATATTGTGTTGTGCCATTCAAAGTATACGTTCCCTGGTTTGACAAGTAAATGAACATCCATAAAGAGATATTAGTCACCTGCTAGAATGTCCAATTCCTAGGAAAGGTTTTACTGTGATTTTCATATCCATTTGTGGGTGCAACTAGATTCCACCCACTTAGTAAAGTAATATGTTGTGGTTATGATGAATTTATGGGCATTAGTTTAAGTTAGAGTTATCTCCCCAATGAGATTGAGGCCCCACTGTGAAAAAGCCCATGGTGTGACGATAGGATTAAGCTCTTGAGTTGGAGCGTGGATGAGGTCCCCATGCTGCTGACATTGTAAATACTTTTTGGCATAATCATGTGCTTCCCTTTCCATAGTGGGCCAATAATACCCCATCCTCAACAGTTTCTTAGCTATGGTCATTCGGCTTGAGTGTGAACCACAAATACTGTTATGTACTTTAGTTAGTGGTTAATGCCTCCTCAACATTTAGGCAGTGTAGTAGGGTTCCTTCTATACTCCTATGGTATAGAGTATCAACTAGGATGATGAATCTAGATGTCTTTTTTTACAAAGGTTCACTTTAGGTTTGAGGATAAATCGAGGGGTATGACTCCTATGCGAAGGTATGTATAGATGTCTTGGTACCAAGGATCACTAGGACCAACAATTTTACACACAAATTCTAATTCTGTTATCTCGAATGTAGGTACAAGAAGCTTCTCTATCAAGAATTCATATTTTGAAACATTTTTGGGGATGTCCAGTACATACCCAATTGTTACCATGGCATTTGCTATTTTTTTGTTGGCTCTAGGAATCTATTCAAATGTGATTTCGATGAAGGATTCTTTTAGAGTCTCCACCAATTTCTTGTATGGAGTGAGCTTGTCATCCTTGGTCTATTATTCATTATTTACTTGATTTATAATCAATTGAAAATCCCTGTATACCCTGAGAGCTATGATATTCCACTATACTACTATTCTGAGACCTATGGTTAATGCCTCATATTCTGCAATATTATTAGTGCAAGGAAATGCTAGTTTATAAGACCTTGGTATGCAATCTCCCTCTAGAGTGATAAAGAAAACACCAGCTCTTGATCCATGTTGTGTGTATGAACCATCGAAGTACAGTTTCCAGTGATTAGCTATGTTGAGGTTGAAAATAGATTCATTTGGAAACTTTGAGACAAGATGATTCTCATAATAGATAGGTGCTTTTGCCAGTCGGTCTGCGATGACTTGACCCTTGACTGCTTTCCACTCCACATATTCGATGTCGTATTCTAACAATATCATCACCCATTTAGCCATTCTTCCAGTGAGCATTGCCTTTGATAGTAGATACTTGAGGGGGTCGATTTTGGCAATGAGCTTTATCTTGTGTGCCAACATGTAATTTTTGACTTTTTGTGATGGAAAAAATTGCTGCTAAGCATGCCTTCTTAATGAATGAATAGTTTAGTTCATGCCCAACCATTGTTCTATTGATATAGTAAATAGCCCTTTCCATTCCATTTTCATCATGCTGAGCTAGGAGAGCTCCAAGGGCTACTAGTGTTGCTAATACGTATAAGATCAATGGTTTCTTTGGGATGGGTGGCATTAAGACTGGTGGTGTTAGTATATATTCTTTGATTTTGTTAAATGCCTCTTCACACTTGACATCCCATTTGTATGCTACTACCTTATGGAGTAGGTGAGAATATGGGTTTTAATTATCAACCATTTGCGCTATAAATCTTCAAATGGATTGAAGTCTGCCTTGGAGGCCTCTCAATTGTTTTAATGTTTTCCATACTTCCATCTCAAGGATTTCTTTTACTTTTGTTGGATCCACCTTGATGCCTCTCATTGACACTATATATCCTAGCAATTTTCCCGATTGTACACCGATGATGCACTTTTTTGGGTTTAGTCTAACCTTTTAATCCTCTAGTCTATCAAAGATGGCACTTAGAGTTGCTATGTGATCTTTTATCTTTCTTGACTTAGCTAGAATGTCGTCAACATAGTCTTCGACTATCTTATGGATCATGTCATGAAATATAAATGTCATAGCCCTTTGATGTGTTGCTCCTGCATTCTTTAAGTCAAATGGCATCATGTTCCAACAGTAAGTCCCCTATGGACAAGTGAAAGTTGTCTTATGTTGATCCTCTTTTTCCATTATGATTTTATTGTATCCTGAAAATCTATCCATTAGTGATAGCATCTCATGTCCTGTTGTCATGTCTACTATCATGTCGATGTTGGGAAGTGGGAAGTCATCTTTTGGACATGCCTTGTTCAAATCTCTAAAGTTTTTACAAATTCCAATGGCTCTATCAGGCTTTGAAATAGTTACCAAGTTTGATACCCATTCTGGATAATCTATTGGTGGTATGAATCCTACATCTAGTAGCTTTTTTAGCTCCATTTTTACCAATAAGGTGATCTAAGGATGCATTTTTCTAAGCTTTTGTCTGATAGGATTTGCTTTTGGATACACTACTAAGTGGTGAACCATGGTCTTTGGATCAAGTCCTGGCATGTCAGCATAACTCCATGTGAATTTTATATGTCTTTCCCTTCAAAAGGCTACTATGAGCTCTTACTCTTCTGATAGTAGTGATTCCACATAGAATGTGATATGTGGGGTCTACTAGAATGTGATATGTGGGGTCTACTCTATTCCTAGGTTGACCAAAGGATTGAATCATTTCCCCACAATATGCATGTGTGTCCAATTCCATTATAAACCCTACTTTGTGATTCCCATTTGGAATGTTTTCCCACAATCCCATGAATTCTGAGAGCGCCTCATCATTTTCAAATGTATCAAGAACCGGTGGTCCTTGTTGGTCATAGTCAATCAGTTGGGGGTATACTAAATGGATCTCATGATTTTGATGGTTTGTTTCAAAGGAGAGGGTGCTAATCATGCAAAGGGTTGTATCCTTAATAACCTAGGTAGATTGGTCATGGTATCCTCGTCATCGCTACTATTATAAATGTTAGTTATAAAGTTATGTATGTCTCTACCTGTGGATATTGGTAAGGTTACTTCTGTTGTGGTCAACTAAGGAGGAATATTAACCGTTGTAACCAGAGGACTTCAGCCATGTATGGTTATACTCAGAGGGGTACATCCAAGGCCAAGGTTTGTTATCGATCGCGTCTCCAGAATTATAGGTGTTATAAGGCCATTGTCATTTTTTTGCAATCTTTGATTTCTTTCATAGCCCATTGTGAGCATCATTTTCAGACCATTGCTTCTTTCATCCATTGGTAAATTAGTTGATGGTCTTTCATCTTGATATATCATATGTGATGGATCTTCCTCAATAACCTCCTTGCAAAGGTCTCCCCAGCTTGTGAATTCAGGATAGTCTTTAGGAGACATTTTTAATGTGGAAGCTTGGCTTTCTTGTGGATGTCCCTATGATCTGGGAGATTGTGGTAACTCTCCTACCACAAAAGCATTTTTAGGGAGTTTTTAGCTTCCACAACCGTCATCTTGGATGATGAGCTTAATGTCAGAAATGGTGGGAATGGCAGGAGTTATGGGTGTCTTTGAATGATATAAGAATGCAAAACATGGAGGATGTGAGACTAAAAACAAGCCAATGAAAAGAGGCCACTTGTCAACTTGTGATAGGCTTGAGGATGAGTACATTTTGGTCAATGTGCCAAAGAGAGGGAGATATAAAATTTAAATTTGAGAGTAAATGTTGAGTTTGACTTGTGCAAGGGACATGTAAGAGCCATGCAAGAGCTCATAAATGCTTTGTTGGATGTACATGTCCACTTGCTTTTGAATTCAAATTTGAGGGAATATTCCTCAAAGATGCCATGTTGATGGAAAATGCTGATTTTATAAATGAAATAAAATAATTTATTAGTGCAAGTGGGAAAAGCTAGAGGATGTGATGGGTGGTTAGATTAGGTTAATCAGGGTTAGATTAACTTAATGATGATTAGATGCTTTGAACCCTTTGACTTGAATATTTTTATTTATTTAAATCAAAAGGGATGGAAGGTGATTTCATATTTAATTAAATAAAAAGCTTGATTTATTTAATTAAAAGGAGGGTGATGTTAGGATCAAGTTGATTTATTTAATACAAGTTGGTGACTTTAGGAGATTGATAAATAAACTTGATTTATTTGATGAATATGACCTAATCAGATGCATGATATCAATTTCACGTGTCTACAACTATAAATAAGAATAGATTATTAAACTCATAAGGGAAAATATAAAAGTACACTTTTAGCTCAAAAATCTTTCAAACACTTATAACCTTATTCTACATAATGAATTCATTGGCGATATTTTTTTGTCATTACAACTATACTTTAAATTATAATAGGTTATTAGTACTCTTTTACTTTAGCTAAAACAAATATTTTAATTACCCATAACCCTATTTGATAAACTAAAATCCTTGTTCATATTAGGGTCTTCGGGATTTTTTTCTATATATTTGATGGTTGACACTTTTGATCATACCTTTTCCATTGATTCTACCCTATTCTACAAAAAGAAATATTTGTTGAGATTTTCTATCATAGAATGAAATCTTTATTGACTGTACCATAAATTGCAATAGCTTATTAAATTCATAATGTAAAATATAAAAGTACTCTTCTATTTTAGCTCAAAAAATAAATTTAAATACCCATATTTGTAAAATATATGTAGGTGGGAGAGTCTTATAATTTTCCAATAATTGGAATAGCTTATGAAATTCATAATGGAAAATATCAAAGTAATCTTTTATTTTAGCTCAAAAAAGTATTTCAAATACCCATAACCTTATTCTACATAATGAAATCCTGATTGAGATTAACATCCTAGGGTTTGATTTTTATGTATTTAATGATTGATACTATTGATTCATACATTTTCCCTTAATTCTACCCTATTCTACATAGTGATATCCTTGTTGATAAAATATAAAAGTACTTTTTATTTTAGCTCAAAAGAATCTTTCAAATATCCATAACCCTATTCTATAGAATGAAATCCTTGTTGAGTTTCTATCATAGAATGAAATCATTTTTGATATTTTCTGTCATTACAATTATACTCTAAATTCAAATAGCTTATTAAATTTCTAATGGAAAATATAAAAGTACTCTTTATTCTAGTTGAAAAAAAATCATTCAAATATCCATAGTTGTAAAATATATGCAAATGACAAGTAGGAGATTTTTATAATTTTCCTATAACTAGAATAGCTTCTTAAAATAATAATGGAAAATATTAAAGTACCCTTTTATTTTAGCTCAAAAAAATATTTCATATACCTATAGTTGTAAAATACATGTAGTAGGAGATTCTTGTAAGTTCATTTTTGTTCAAATATTTTTTGATATTATTCTAGGAATATATCTACATATAATATATTTGGACAAGAAGTATTCACCTAAGTTAATATTAAATATATTGTAGCAAAAATTGATTAAACCTCACCTAAGTTGTAATAATGCAATTGAAGCCTCATAAATAGTTTGGAATAATAAATTTGATTGGTTTGTTACCATATAATAATTGAAATTTTGAGAGAATCAATTGAATATATTTAAATTTGATAAATTTAATATATTTTACTTTTAACCTCATTAATGCTTTAATGTCATGTTCTAGTGGGAATATAGATTTTTAAATCATTATGTAAATATTTTAAAAAAATAATAATAATAATTTCAAAATGTTTACTTTCTCATAATAATTATATTCTTGGATATCAAACATTAATTATTAGCACAATATCTGACATGGTTAACATTGATTATGCAATGCATTTGGGGATTTTCTCCAACACAACCAAAGGTTTATGCATACTCATTTGCTTGTCATATAGTTAAGCTTTCATATTTAATATTCACTTTAGAATATATAATTATGCATGGCATTTTCTGGATACATGGAAGAAGCTCGAATATCATTCCAAATAACTAACAAGCAAGCGAGTTGGATGGGAAAATGGAGGAGAAGCAACAGGCTCAGATCTGGCATTCCAGATAGGAGAAGAATCTACTTAGAGAAAGAAATTGAAGGGATGCAAGATAAATCTGAGAAGGAAGTTTAAGGGATGTAAGCCAAATCTGGGAAGGAACTTCAAAAGATGGAAGCTAACCCTAATAGCATACCTCGACAAGGACATGCAGTACCATTAGATCTTGAGTGTACTATAGTAGTTTCATGGACATTCTTCATAAATAAATCCCAACAACAGAATGATTGTGATGGCTCCCTAGATGATTCAGAGTTAGATGAAGCTAACCACAGTGAATTCTACATGAAAGGGAGAGATGATTTGCAATGCAGGGGACTTGATGGAGAGTGCAACTCAGAGGGTTTTCATGAACAATATAGCTAAATGACATGCTGCCACTGGAGGGCGATTGCTATGAAGTTGAAATGTAGGAACAATCATTAAGTCAAATTGCAGCACAACTTTACTAATTAAAATCAAGATTATACGATTGAATTCAATGCTATAAATCTGAAGCATTTCAACATAAACATTGAAGTAAAATGTTAATGATCCTTCCTACAATTCAACTTTGTAGCAATAGCCTAATAGTGGTGGCTTGTCTTTTAGCTACATTGTTCATGAAAACTCTCAGAGTTGCACTCTCCATTAAGTCCCCTACATTGCATCACCTCTCTCCCTTTCATCTAGAATTCACTGTGGTTAGCTTTATCTAACTCTGAATCATCTAGGGGGTCATCATAATCATTCTGTTGTTGGGATTGATTTATCAAGACTGTCCATGAAACTACTATAGTACCCTCAAGATCCAATGGTACTGTGTGTCTCTGTCGACGTATGCTATTAGGGTTATCTGCCATCTTTCCAAATTCCTTCCCATATTTACCTTCCATCCCTTCAATTTCCTTCTCATATTTATCTTCCATCCCTTCAACTTCTTTCTCTGAGTAGTTTCTTCTCCTATCAGGAATGCCAGCTCTAAGCCTGATAGCACTATAGAATGATAGAACTATCTGGAGCACCGGATCTAAGCATGGTTACCTAGTCAATGCGACATTTGGGATAGAGAAATTGAGGGGCTTTTTGTGCCATCTTCCTCCCAACACTTTACCACAACATGCAATTGTATCTCCCTTTATGAATAGCATGGGTAATCAACTCAAAGCCTTTGTCACAAAACATCAGATTGAACGTAGGCGGGAAAATAAACGAATGATTAGGAAGGATCCTAGTGCACCAAGGCGGAATAGAACTGGCTATGAGAATGAAAAACTTGTATGAAAATGACAAAATTAGTGTTTCACATATAACCATATATACAAAATGTTTATATTGATTTTATATTAATTTATTTATTTTGGCAGCCTTATCAAGAGCATGGTATAAAAGAAAAAGAGCACTATAGAAAAGAGATATGTGAATACTTGTGACTTTAGGCTCAAAGTGTTGTGGTTGAAACCAGCAGTTCTCCCAGTAGTCAAATTGGTAGAGCTTAAATATTTAATGCAATTTGTGGCTCCATGAGCAAGTATTATTCTTGATCGTTGAAGCATTTTGTTTTGTTTCAGCTTTGATTATTAATTTTCTAGCTAAATAGTAGTTTACCATCCATACCTTTACAGGCAATAATATTACAATTTTTATACAGTAAGCTTTCCTTCGTTTTAGTGCAACCCTTATTTTTAAGAAGTATAATCTTTAAACAAGCTTACTTTTCATAGGAAAAAATAATTATACTCCACCTATATTGGACTCCTCTGGCTTTCTTGTTTAGCTTAGATTGACAAGCTTATCATTGTGTGTTTACCACATGATTTAAGGTTTGGATTGAACTAGTTGTTTCAATTAATATAAATTATCTATCTTATTGCAAGAAAGAACTAGAGGCCATTTGCAAAAACTTCCATTTATTTAGCTCTTTTTCCCTGCATTGTCACTCTTTTTTAGTATTCAACTATACTCCATTGTTAATAGTTTCTATGAAACTATGTAAAGCATTCAATGACAATATAATAGAAATTTACTGTTGATTAAGGGATCATGTAAAAAATCTATACTGGGGCACACTGATAGAGATAATGTATGTTCTCATGGTTTGACAATGGTATAAACTTCTTAAAATTCTACTTAATGATATGCTATTTCAAGTTGTTTGAATTGAAAAAATCTTTGGGGATTATTAAATCACTCTAAGTTATAATAATCTAAATTCAAAAATTTAGCACTCTTTTCACCAAGTGAGCTAATGAAAGACTGTTATACAGTTAAATCCTTAGCCTATCCAGCTGATATTTGCACAATGTTTCAATGTATTGGCCATTAATAAATTTTGAATTCCAAATCTTACCTGTACCTACAGGAAAATATGATCATGTTTATGTTAGAATCAACCAAACAGCAGCTATATATTGTTTATATATTTTTTAGGTGTTAAATTTTCTTTTAGCAAATGTTCAAGTCTATATAATGATTGGCTATAATCATAGATGATATAGTACTGTTCTGAACTCAAACCACACATTTGAAGCACATGTTACTTTTGAGGGAAGATTTTTAAGTATAATGTCAAATTTTAGAGTTGTTCAAGTGTGATAGTGTCAGTTTTTATATTTAATGTTTTCCTACACATAGGCTTACCTAAGCCTACTTAGGTATTCATTGATGCATGACTTATTGACATAGACTAGATATTTTTGTAGATATTTAGTTGATATTTTCCCTCTATATTTTCCTGATATTTTTTCTAGCTCTTGGATATTTCTCTTTTATAAGGAGACCCTTGGCTGTTTAATATCAAGGAGATTGACATTAAGCAATTTATGTTGTGCCTATATTTAAATCTCTGTGGTTTCTCTGATTTTACATGGTATCAAAGCCTAACATAATTTGAGCAGGCCATATAGATTAGTTTTTTGGTCCATTCTCTACGGTGAATGATTCTCATTTGAAGGTTGTGAATCTATGAGTGGAGGTGGCATACTCTCTACAAGTTTCTAGTTTCCTCGATAACTTTACACTTTAGAGATATGAGCTAAGTTGCGAATCTAGGCAAAGATTAAATGTAAACACTGACAGCCCCACTTAAGCATAACTTAGGGGGGCATGGATAAAATGGGTCCTGGCTACAAGCCTGGTTAGGTACCCATGCACAAAGGAAATCTCTCTAAAAAATAGAGAAAGATAGAAAACCCATTGGGAAAAAAATTATCCTCAAAAAAGAGAGAGAAGGGGAGAAGACTAGAAGGCATCCCACAAGGATGATGATGATGCTGATATAGACCACACACCAAGAAGAGCTCATAGATGAATGAACTTGCTCTTAGTGAAGGGTTTGGTGAAGATGTTAGCAACCTACTGTGAAGACTAGCAAAAGACTAAGTCGATGATCTGACCATGAATCAACTCTCGAATGTAATGCATATGAAGCTCAATGTGTTTGGTTTGTTGATGCTAAACTGGATTCCTGCATATCTGATTAGTACTTTGGTTATCACAATAGATGACTATAGGTTGCTTGAAAGGAGTACCAAAATCAAAAAGAATTCCTTGAATCCATATAGCCTCAGTAGTAGAGTTAACAACCCCCCTGAATTCTACCTCTGTGGATGATAGAGTAATAGCATTTTGCTTCTTTGCTAGACCAACTAATAGGACCTGATCCAAGTGAAAAGATGTAACCTGAAGTGGACTTATGGTGCTTAGAATCACCAGCCCAATCTAAATATGTATAACTAACCAAGTCAAGTGATGAACCAACTCTATAGTGAATCCCAAATGCAAGAGTACCTTGAAGATAGTGAAGGATCCTCTTTGCTGCTTTCTAATGTAGCTCATGAGGTTCCTGCATAAATCTTGAAACCATTCCTACTGCATAGGAAATTTCTGGCCTAGTATGAGTCAAGTATATAAGACTACCAACAAGTTGTCAATACAATATAGCATCAACCAATGGTGTAGTACAGGAAGTCTCAAGCTTGACTCCTGAAAGAAAGGGAGTCTGAGATGGTTTGCAAGTAGTCATATGAAATTGTGCAAGGAGATCAAGAGTATACTTGGGTTCTGCAAGAGTGATCCCTGAAGCTGACTGTGAAATACTGATTCCAAGGAAGTAGTGTAATAAACCAAAGTTTGTCATGTCAAATCTATCTTGAAGTGATGTCTTCACTGCTACAATGGCAGATGAAGTACTCCCAGTAATTAAAAGATCATCAACATATAGAACCGGTATCAAAAGTGAAGCATCCTACCATAGTAGATACACATTAGGATTAGAATGACATCTAGTAAAACCATAAGATAGGAGGTAGGAGTCCATCTTGGCATACCAAGCTCTAGGAGCTTGTTTAAGGCCATAGAGAGATTTCTTAAGTATACAAACTAAGGATGAGTCCTGAACAAAACCTAGTGGTTGTTCCATGTAGATTTCCTCCTTAAGGTCTCCATGAAGAAAAGCACTCTTCACATCCATCTGATGCACATTTCATCCATGTGATGTAGCTATTGCACATGTGAGTCTAATGGAAGTCATTTTAGCAACTGGTGCAAAGGTTTCTATATAATCAATGCTTGCAACTTGTGAAAAACCTTTGGCTACCAATCGTGCTTTGGTGCATGGGTACCTAACCAGGCTTGTAGCCAGGACCCATTTTATCCATACCCACCTAAGTTATGCTTAATGGGGGGTGTCAGTTTTTATATTTAATGTTTACCTACACATAGGCTGACGTAAGCCTACTTAGGCATTCATTGATGCATGACTCATTGACATAGACTAGCTATTTTTGTAGATATTTAGTTGATATTTTCCCTCTTGACATTTTCTTGATATTTTGTCTAGCTCTTGGATATTTCTCCTTTATAAGGAGACCCTTGATTGTTTAATATCAAGGAGATTGACATTATGCTATTTATGTTGTGCCTATATTTAAATCTCTGTGGTTTCTCTGATTTTACAGATAGTACATAGAATATGAAAGCTTTGAATTATCCTTTATAGGTGATGGTCTGAAAAAATTGAATTTTGACTACTTTTCAAATTATAAATCAACAAAGTGTATCCTAATGTCAAAGCTACCAAGTCTAGTAATATTCAATCCTTCTTTGTATGTGGTAGTTTTGCTAGTGTTATAAAATCTTTAAAATTGTATCCACAAAAAGAAAACAATTATAGGATGATAAAGTAACCCATTGGTGCTTGATGAGCCCATCATTGAATTGCCTCTAGAATTTTAGAGGGTTATTTCTTGCCTAATCTTCAATTTTAAGAGTAATTGTAAATTGGATTTTAAAAAAAACTATTAGACATACTCCCAAAACTAATATTTAAAGCATCTCTAGAACAAGTCATATCCAAAAAAAAATCAAACATGATTTAATTTTTTTTTTTTTTTTTCCGTATTTCAAATTCATTACTGCAAATCATTAGGTGTTAGAAATGAAAAGTGCAGTTTTGGCACATGCACCTATTAGTCATGGTAAAATTTGATTCATTTACATTGTACCTCATAAACTTATTGAATTATTAGTGGGTCCTTTTCAAATTTGTAAAAACTATAGTGCAAATAATAAAATATCTTGTATTGTTTGAAAATGCATTCATACTCGAGATGACCTACCTAATAGTTGAGAACTCTAATTTTGTACCTCTCAATTCAATAAATGGTAATTTAAAATCATAGTTTTTTATAGTAGCTTACATAATAAGATCCTTTCTTATAATTTAAGTTGAGGTTCACATCATCAAATGATGCCACTTTAGTATGCTTTTTGTTGAGGTATTCAAAAAGACCTCAAAAAAGGTACATTAATAGTTGTGCATGAATTCATGTTTTGTTTGTGTGTTGATACAATATAACATAATTTATGGATTTTTAAATCTAAAAAATACATTTCATTCAATTATGAATTATTAGATCAATCATCTCCCCTTTTAAGAAACTACGTACTAATTCTTACACTCTAAAATCAATCATCTCCCCTTTAGAGAAACTATAGACTAATTCTTACACTCTAAGTACCATCACAATCGATGTTATAAAAAGGAATAAAAAATGGATGTGTAACTATTTTAAGAAATTATTTTCAAAAAATATGGAATAATTCTTACAATGTAGGTAAGATCACAATCAATATTATGCAACTGTGTGTGCAGTTGGGGTCTAAGCATGCCCTTTTTCCCAATCCTAAAAAGTGTTCCAAATAAAAACCCATGTTGTCCAATCAATCAACTTTTCAAACAACATGATGGTAGGACTAAGATTTAGAATTTGATTAGGGAAACACTAGGGTATATCCTATGTGAATGACTGAGATTTAGAGATTATAAAATGGGTGGATGAGATCAAAACTTACGTTGAATTTTGCATCCTTTAACATATGAGAGGACAAAGGTGGGAGGGATACTTGTCACATGATGACAAGTTTATATTGTGATCCATGTGCTTGATTTCAATGACTATGATTAAATAGACAACGATTAAGGGATAAAGTAAAATTAAATATTGGAGGGTAAGGTAATGGGGATTAATTAGCCTAAATCAATTAATTAATTAATTTAGTTGGAGGATTTTGTGAAAAGTTTGGCGAGAGAATTTGTACCCCATGTAAATTCCCCATTTACACCCCTTACCTTAGGAAAATCAAACCCAAAAATGATATTCCAACTCATCCATCTGCTTTCCACCCACTTGGCAATACTGTGTAGTGACAATGGGGAATTATTTTTGGGATACTAGAGTGAAACACAAAATTTTGTGCAGCATGTTGCCATCCTAACATGATTCCCACCTCTAGAATTTGTAGAGGCATTACACTTCTCCATTGGCGATGAAGAGTATCACCCTTGCACCCTTGACTGACCTTGAATGGCTCTTTCGGGCTTCTATTCACCTTCAAATATCCATATTTCTCATTCAATCCAACTTCTTCATTCTCTAGACACTCAATTTGTCTCTCTTAAGAAATCCACACTTCATTTCACAACACTTTCCCTATTGTTGAAGCTCTAAGGTTGGCACTCTGCTAGTTTTTTTCCTCATGTTGTTGTGGCAATAGTGTCAACACAAGCTTGTGAACTCCCATCTCCCTTCTCATGCTCAAGGGTCTATCTTGTTGGGGAGGTTTCATATCCCCAGCATGAAAGATAAATCGATCAAAAGGGAGAAATTAATTAAAAACAAATATATGTATATTTCACATTAGACAAATTATTCATAAAATAATATTATATTTCTACACTCATGTTACATGATTTGTTTAGGATAATATATGTATTCTACGCTTTGTTAAACCTTAATCGATTTAAATTAAGCCATATAATGAAACCATGAAGATACACTTCTTTTCACAAATACACATCTTGCTTAGATTCATTATTTACCATACAATAGAAATAGGAACACAAATGGTCAATCAAGAGATCATCGTGTGAAAGAAGAAAAAGTAAGAAGGAAATCAAGGATCACTTAGAGGAATATAGTGACTCAGGTGAAACTCTCACTAGCATTAATATTTCTCCTTTTTTAAATATAAGAACATAAAGATAATAGATGAATAACATCAAATACATTAAGATCAAATTCCTACAAATAAACATCCTCCATACCTTATATGTTTGGTTCTAGACTACACTAATCCTTGAATGCTACTATCAAATATGCCTGAGCATGCAAATTTCGTTTAAAACCTAGCATAATATAATTAGTGAGGTAGTTTCACCTTAGAAGTAACCAATCCTAATTAAGTATAGATCAAAGTGTTCTCTTTTAAAATAAATTTAATCTAGATGCCATTTATAAATCAGTAGGAATGGTAGATATAAACCGTTTCTACTTTAATTTGGAATTGCATAGATATGTTAAATATTGTTAAACTTTCTATGGATACAATAATTACTTAGTTTCATCATAATGATAATTATTCTAGGAAATGATGTTAATATGAACTTAAAGAGCCATAGGGAAATGTGAATATATTTTTATGTATTGAAATTAAATTTTATTTTTTTCTTGGATCAAGGACTTCAATATTTGGTGCACTCATATTTTTCATTTTTTTTTTTTTGATAATCTTTTATTTTTCCACATGTGCGAAACAAAGAGCTTGATTTTCTATGAAAAACCTAAATTCACAAGAAATAAAAAATAAATATAGTAATAAAATTAAATTTATTTGAAATTATACTTTTTGGGAAGCTTATAGTAAGGACTACATACTTACAAAAAATAAATTTTAAATGAAATAATTTGATTCCTGTATGAACCAAGATCTTAATACCTGCAAAACAAAAAAAACATATTAGAAGATTGAAATGAAAGTTAAGACCAAGATTCCCCATAAAATCCATTTAACTATGCCCAAAATAGGAATAAAACAAGAACACAATGAAAGAAGATGAAAACAAACTAAATCCTATTAAGAACATGCAAACTCTTGATCTTATGGGGGAGTTGGTGCCAATTTGATGTGGAATTGGCCCTTTCCCAACTCATATGTAAGTTTTGTTGATTGATGATGAAGAGTGATCCACTTTCATGAAGATTGATGAAAGCTCCAAGCCAAAAATCTGCATAACCTAGCTAAGAACTAAATGGTGATGGATACAATTTGCTAATGATTTAAGCATAGTAAGTTTACTCAAATTGTGGATGATCAAATGAGGAGAGGAGCTCTTCATTTATAGATGAGATTGAAGGATGAATTTTCAAATTTGAGCAATGTGGGACTAACATTCATCCAATGGCAAGATGCCACTTGTCAACTTGTGAATGGAGGAAGCTTGAGCACATTTTGATCAATGTACATGTTTGAAATTTGAATTTGATGAGATGACATGTTTAGGGGGGTGAAAGATGAGTTAAATGCCAAGTGGGAGACATATAAGAGACAATGTAAGAGCTTTAAATGCTTTTTTGGATGGACAAGTCAATTTGGGGGGAGATTTCAAACATGGAGGAATATTCCCTTTTTGATGACATTTTGAAAGTAAATAGGGAATTATTAAATCAACTAAATGATTTAATTGTGCAAGTTGAAAAATCTAGAGGATTTGAGTGATTAGGATTAGCATTGATCATGATTTGATTAATTTAAAGAATATTAGTTGATTTGACCATTTTGACTTAGATTTTAGGATTTAAATAACTCAAAATGATAAAAGAATGATTTAGACTTAGTTAAATAAATATTTTTGATTTATTTAACCAAAGGGGGTGATGTTAGATTAAATTAGATAAATGTTTGATTTATTTAATTTAATTAGATGAACTTTAGAAATTTAATCTAATAATATGGATTTTTTAATTAAATAAAGATAGGAAGATGAAATGACCTAGCTAATTACACATAGATGATGATTTAATTAAATTGATGGATTTATTTAATTAAAAGGGGAATTATGATGAATTTAATCAAATAAGGCTATTCAATTAAATGGTTAGATAGAGAGATAATTTAGGATGAAGCGATGTTAGTAGATCAGGATTGAGTGCATATACATTTTACATGTCTACATTTTTCCCCTCTTTGAAACAATGTACTTGTTGCGTTGGTTCAAAGAATAAACTTACTAGGATCAAAATTAAAAAAAATCTAATTTTTTTTTGTTTTAATGCCCCAGCAGAAATAAGTACACTAGTACATTACCCCCTCGAGAGATTGAGCGAAAAGATTCAATTTGAGGGTCGATCTCTCGACAAAGAGGTTCAAAGAATAAACTTGCTGGGATCAAAATTAAAAAAAAATCTTTTTTTTTTTTGTTTTAATGCCCTAGCAAAAATAAGTACACTAGAACATTGCCCCCTCGAGAGATTGAGTGAAAAGATTCAATTTGAGGGTCGATCTCTCGACAAAGAGGTTCAATATTAGTTTACCTTAAAATTTTGATGATGTATAGACAGTCATCAACCATGGGTAGCCTCATGCTTACTTTGATATAATACACCCACTTGATCCTGATTTGTACCATGATAGTGACATTATTAATGATGAGATGATTATGATGTTTATGTGTAATGGATGATATGAATGCACATGATATGATATGATGATGCTTTTATTATTATGTAGTGGATGATAAATGTATGGTTTATGAGATGTTTAAAATAACCAATCTATATTATGCAATGATGAAATACAATGAATGTGGTATTATTAATGCTTTCTATATGATATGATATGTAGTAAGCAATATACTAATGGTTTTCTATATGTAGGATGAATGTAATGATGATAATGACTTGTGATTAACTGTTACGGTACCATGTTAATGTGAAAAACAAGAGATCATAGAAGAAAAAAGAGATGATGATGATGATGATGATGATGATGATGATTTGCTTACCAAGGAGTTGAGATTTTCAAAGGGCCAATTACCTTATGTTTGATAACACATGTAGGCACGATGCATCAAGGTATAAAGAACCAGGATGGCATTATACCTAATGCAATGGACTTTGACTTGACAAATAGATAGGAGTATTCTTGTTCACACTTGACATATGGAAACCTTGCTAGGACGTACCTAACAAAGCAAGTATTCACCAAGTTATATTACAAGAATGTCCAACAAGAGCAACAGATAAAAAGATAATGATTGTTGCCTCATTCCTATCTCTCTAAATCCCTTCATTGGGGACATCATTGAGAGGTCATTGGAATGAGTGAAATAAGATAAATCAAAAGAAAAGATCAAGTATGCAAATAAGCCAATGTTCTTCATACCTTCACCCAAAAGGATGTGTTTTGGTAGGATAAGAATCCAAAGCGATATCCAAAATGATATATCCTAGGACATGCATTGTATAGGATGATGATGGGTTGATAATTTGATTGATAGGCTGGTAATATAAGGTTGACTGGCATGTTTTAAAATGATCAAGAGTTTGATTTTGCATTTAACAGTTTGTTGTTTGCTTTTGATTTTATGATTGAAACTTGATTTTGCTAATTGTTGTGATTGTTTCTATTTGTGTTGCCAAAGGATGAAGGTGACGATCAATTTATTATGGATGATTGATTATTGCGGGTGAAAGCGAAATGAGACAGATGGATTTTTTAAAATATTTGGATGTTTTTGACATTTTTGGAATATTTTGAGGCTGTTTTTGGTATTTTTCAAGATTTTCAAATGTTTTGATTTTTTTTATTTTTCAAATGTTTTGGAGTTTTCTGATATTTTATGGATGTTTCTAGATTTTTTTATGTTTTTTTGAATGTTTTTGGATTTTTTATGTTTTTTGAATTTTTTTGGATTTTGTGTCTCAGGGACTGATCAAAGATGACCCTTGCATACGTTTAAGCTCAAAGACGACATAGTTCGGATACCATGTTTTTGATTTTTTTGTTTTTATGAGTCTTTTTTTTGGATTTTTGATATGTTTTGAATGTTTTAGGATTTTTTTGATTTTCTAATGTTTTTGGATTTTCGCATGATTTTGATGATTTGGATATGGATATGTGTGATGATACCAGTGCTCTATTCGAGGATTTTTCTAAAAACCAAGCTAAGGTTGATTGATCAGATCGATGGATTGATGATGATGATAACATTGTTGAGGGTACACAAAAATGCAAGGATTTGATTAATCAAGATTGATGACAATAACATTGTTGAGGATGCACAACAATGCAATGATTGATGATGATAACATTGTTGAGGATGCACAACAATGCAAGGATAGTGTTAAGCAACACAAGGATTGGGATGGATATCCCAAGATTATGGATTGATTGGATTTAATTGATTAGGATTGTTGATGCTTGGTTTGGAAAAAAAGATGTTTGGATGATTTGATGTGACATTTGATGTGCAAATTAGATGGGACTGATAGTGATTGTTTAGATCAATGTTTGATTGAAGATAACACTTGATAAGGAACATCTTGTCAAAATATGCCATGGGCTAGTGATTTGGATTTTGGATCACATATTCTTTGTCCAGTTTGATTTCATGTTTACCAATGTTCGAATCACCACATAAGTTGGAGGATATAGATCAAGATTTAATTATAAAAGAAAGATGTAAATATTTTTCCCCCCAATGTCTAGCAATGTATGAAATGCGATGTGTGTATGCTTAGATAGGTGTATCAATTGAGGGATATGGATTATCTTGTGATAAGATAAGGAATTCCCATTTGGATAATGCTTCATGGCTTAGATAATGTTGGGTAGTATAGGGTTAATGAAAATGAACCATGTCAAGATGTTTACCATAAGAAAACGTAAAGTGTGCACTAAAATTTTACCAAGATCAATATAATTTGGACTATGGATGTAGATGGATAAAGATAGATTGGATAAATGGTTCATGGATGAATGGATTTATTATGGATAAGACAGATGGAATGTTGGATTTATTATGGATGGGATGAGATGCTTTCTCCTAGAGTGGCGCACGTAGATGCTCGATTCTACACATGACGTTGATTTTCCAAGTTTTCATCATGGTACTTGCCCAAAGCACTGCCCATGCAGTTTTCACTAGAGGACATTTTTTCTCTTTACTATTTTCAATCCTATTTTTATTTTCATATTATTTTTATTTTTTTATTATATTTTTATTTTATTTTTTCTGAAAGATTCATACTGACCCACCTGGTGGTGTTGATGTAGACGCTTTTGTCATAATGTGCCATCGGTATCCTTCCTAAAGAAGTTGCTTTGCTAAGATAAGTGCACTTGAATACAACTTTTGAGATTCTTGATCTACTTTGTTGATACCGGAGTTGACCTTATCTTTGTGTGCACATCGAGATAGAGTGCCTCCTAAATCCTTATGATGAAGGATTGTTTCCAATACATGGTCAATCTAAGAATTGGATATCATGTATGGAGGCATGGATGGAGTGCGTTTAGGGATAAAAGATGGATTGGTTGATAGTTTGGAACCTTTGACTCTCCAAACTTGGGAAGATGAGGAATGATGGGTGGATATGAAAGTGTACATGGAATTAGGACCAACTGCTTGATACACTTTGTGCATCGCTTGAAAAGCCTACTTTTTATTTTGCAAACATCTTTGATGGATACTTTTCACTTTTTTATTTAGCCCCATAGTTTCTTTGACTGATGGAGTTTGATAGGGATGATCTTTATTTGTATTCTTTGGTATCCATGTGTATTTTATTTTTCCATTATTATTCTCAGCTTCTTTTGATTTGATAACATTCTTTGTGCTTTGATTCAAATCTTTCTTTTGACGTTGGTCCCAATTCATGGATGGGATGATGTGTGGATAAAGATTCATGACATTACTAGTTGTAGTATTAGCATCAGTTTCATCATAAGGATTCTTCATGCTATCTATGTTGATGTTTTCTTGAGATGAAGTTTCCCCCAATAGGGTGTAAGT
Organism: Sequoia sempervirens; assembly: GCA_007258455.2. Classification (NCBI taxonomy): domain Eukaryota; kingdom Viridiplantae; phylum Streptophyta; class Pinopsida; order Cupressales; family Cupressaceae; genus Sequoia; species Sequoia sempervirens. The sequence continues at coordinate 39,259 of VDFB02156309.1, read as the reverse complement.
ATTACCTTTGTTCTTTGATTCTTCCTATTTTGATATGTCTTGTTTGATAAGCGTTCTCTAATAGATAGCCACTATAGATGGCATTAGTTCAATTTGTTGTTCTGCTAACTCTGAAATATCCTATTCTATCTGACATGTTTCCTTGAGTGGGTAATGTTGGATATCTTCATACTTGATGTCTTTAGTCTAGATTTTGGATATATCTGATCTTGATGTTGACAACTCTGTTTGACTATATGAATCAATAATTGGCTTCTTTTGTGTCATAATGTCAGGAGTAAAGGAATCCTCTATTGGATGAAGATCATCCATGTGTCCATCCATAGAAAGCATCTCATGCGTAGATGGAGGAGTATGTGCATCATGGATATGATCATCTTGCATAGATAGGAGAGTGTCCATTAGATCATTGTAGTATCCTGGAGATACGAATTCTTGATCTTGAATGATTTCGGAGTTGCTTTTGAAATGCTTTGGATCAAGTTCTTGACATGGGTCAGTTTCAAAGGATGGATTGCTTACAAAGGGTTCTTGGATGTCATCATTAGACATGGTTAGTGGTTCAATATCCTCAAGTGTTAAGTTCAGGGTTCCTTCAGTATATGTAACCATGAGGTCAAAGAGTGTCAATATGTTTTGGAAAGGACCATTGCTACATTTTGGTGAAAGATGTTGATCATGCTTTGGAATAAATTATTGACATATGTCCTATAACTCATAAGGTTATGTAGAGACATTTTTAACATGATATTAGGTCAATGGATCCTACATTATATCAATAGGATCAAATAATCCTAACACTCCTTGAAATAGATCACTAAAAAGTGGCTCTTGATGTATGGTGAGTTGATCATCGGATGGGGTAGAAATATCTTGAATGTGCTCATTGATGGACAAATTTTCATCATTGGTTTCAACAACTATGATGGGTAGATTGGCAATGTCTTCAACCATGGGGTCAAGTGATGTTGACATTTCTTGAATTGCATCATTATTGGGTATTGCCAGTGGATTTTGATCATGATTGAAAGGCGACTCTTGATGTACGTTAATTTGATCTTTGAATGAGATAGGAACATCTTCAATGTGCACTTTGATGGATAGATCTTGATCATTTCTTTCAACAATTGTAGTAGGGAGATTTTCAATGCTATCACCAGTGATTGAATGTTCGTCATTATCCCCAATAGTTATCATTTTTTGTGTTTGTGCTTGTGTTTGTTGGGCAGCTTGAGAGGCTTGGGCAGATTGAGAGGCTTGCTAGACTTGTTGAGCTTGTGCTCCTTATTGCATGGATAGATATTGTTGGATGGCCTTTTGGTAGGCTTGGTGAGCTTTTAGCGTAATGTTATATTGTCTTGCTATGTTTGGTTTTTGTGGTAGTGGTGACGGATTTAGAATTATGTTGGATGTAGTGATGGGTGGTTGAGATACTTTTGAAGTGATCATAATGGTTTGAGATATGATGGGTGTGATAGGGATGGTTGGAGTGATCGAGGTGATAGGTCCTTAGGTGACCATATTTTGATTTGTCAAGATTGATGTTGTCATTTGATTAGATACCATCTGTTGGTGTTATGTCGATGGTATATTCAAAGGATTTGATGTGATGGCTTGATTGGTGTTAGGTGGATTGATTTGGATGGAGTGATTGGTGCTAGGTAAAGGGGGAAGCCCTAAACCAAGGAATGAGGTTGATGGTGGTGGAGATGTCTCTTAGTGCAATGACTCAACTTTTTTGGTAAGTGTAGCAATTTTATCTTGCCAAATTTCATCTTTATTTCGATTTTGACTCCCTTGATATAGTTGATTTGGTTTTTGTTCAAGCAGATTTGGGATACATACTTGTGATTTTTGAATGGGATAATGGACAAATTGATTTTGGAAAATGTTCTGATTTGGGATGATGTTCAGATTTGGCATGATAGGTTGAAATTGACCATTGTTTATGTTTGGAATATTCATATGATTTGCAAACATATCCGTCCAAAATTTTTTTGGATTCATGTTTGGTAATCTTGTACTTGGTACATTCACTTTTGGCATGACGTTGTTTGTTTGAAGACTTGTGTATTGATTATTTGGTGGATAGACTTGTAGTTTTGGATTTAGATCTCCCATCAGGAAAGATGTTCCAATATTTTGACTAGGCATACTCACATTTGTTGTACCATTGAGATTTGTGGGAGATAATGATCCCATGTATGGATCATATAAGTGTGAGTTTTGATAATCAATCAACATTGTAAGGCTTTGAAAGTTGAATTGATTTGGATTACTCATGATGTATGGATCAAGTTTGTATTCCATGTTCTTGTGTTTTGACCTTGATGCAAAAGTGGCCTCTAAGGTTCTTAGGACCAATGACGAGATGAAGGATGAAATGGGTAAATGATACAAGTGTTGAATGTTTAGGGACTTTGGATCAATGTTAGACTTAAGGTTTGATTTTGATTGGTTTGATTTGAATATTGATCTTGTAAACCATAAGATGTTTAGATGTGATCTTAGGATGAACTTGTTCAAAGGATTGCTAATTTAATTAAATGTATGAAAAATGATGCATTCCCATACACCTAACTCAATAAGGTGCTTTTTATTTTGATGATTTACCCAAATCTAGAATGATGTTTCCAAAGCTCTGAAGTTGTTTGTGGGATGGATTTTGATAGATGTTTGGGATGGATGAAGTGTTTGATTTTGATCCTAAATGAACCTAAGAAGGACTTTTTTTAGAGACCAAGATAGTGAAGAACATGCCTTTCTCTAAAAGTAATTGAAAATCAAAAGATCAATGTTTGCATGAAAACCATACAACCAAAATATTCCAAGCACATATGTGGGGTCCAATTGATTTAATCTTTTCTTAATAGATTATTTTTACCACAAACACACTCTTGATTATGTTTTCAACTGAATGTCCAATGTCCTAATTTTATTTCATCCCACAAAATGCATTATGTGGAAATTGAGGAAATCAAGGCATAGGTTTCCTAATGTTGAGCTTAGTAGGAGCAAATTGAGATGAAATCCAAATGTTTAGAAGCCTCTAAGGATATGAATCCCAATGGGAAGCAATAGCGTGTGAATTTTTTCAAGGATATTTTCTTCTCCTAAAGGGTTTGAGATTTGATGTTCATGTTGAATGTTAGTTTTCCAATGTTTTCGAATAAGCAATGCATTTTGTAAGCCAGGAATAAGTACAACCGTATGGATGTGTAAGACAATATTTGTTGGATTCCCACTTGGACAAGTCCAGCTATGCTTATCTTTAGCAAATTCTTAGATGCTTGACCCCACTGGCTCCTCTCCATGACTCATTAATGTCAATCGGGGCAGCCAAGCATCAACACCCATGAAACTCCCATGGCATGCTTTCCATTTCTACTAAAAGATTGTAAAAGTGTGGGGCGACTTCAGAATGATCGTTCTTGCACCAACAAATAGATTTAAATGATTTTGGAAAATTATAGCACATGGGTTTTAATAAGGACTTTCCATTCATGGAGATTGACCCATACGACAAGAGTCCCCTTTCAGATCCATCTTGTCAAAATCAACTATGTGATATTGGCATTTACTCCAATACCCACATTTATATCCCAGTTAGAAATACTCTTGGGTTTAGAGTGTTACTAGTTGAGTCGTTCCCTTGGGTGAGTACTTTTTCCCCAAGGCAGGCTCTCTAGGATAAACAAAAGTGAATGAAGAACAATATTTGGAACTCGATCAATCTTTGTTGGAAACAAAGAGAGAGAATATACACAATAATTCCCCCACTCACACTTGCACAAGATGTTCAATTTTAAACCCAAATCGAAGTGTGGAGATGATTGCTTTATCTCAACCTAAAATCATGAAAAATTCCTTTTGATTCTCAAGATTGCTATAGAGCGTGAGAGAAGCACATACGTCCTTTTTCAATGAGGTTAGTTCAAGTAAGACCTCATGAAAAAAAAGTTATACTTGTTCCTTTTAAATCCACAAAGCAAAATGTGAGTTCATTTTAGAGCACCAAAAGACAAATGATAGACATTTTGTTCAATTGTTATCCAAAGAAACAAACTCTAGTAAGTTGTAGGCCTAATGTTCACTTTAATCCTTTTTTCTTATTATTTTTAGAGCCCAAATTGAAATCTATTGAGTCCTAAGAGCTTGAAGCGATAAAATCCTTAAACTTGGAATTATAATTGCTTCCAAGAGTGTCTAAAGAAACTTGATACAATAGAGAAATAATGTCATAAGAAGCTTTGCTTTTGTTTCCTCCTCCCCTTTTTGATTTCCTAACCTACAAAAGTGCTCAAAACATTAGATGAGATCAAAAAACATAAGGATATAGGGATTAGATGAATCATTAACCCTAACAACCCTAAAACTTAGATCAAGTTATGATGTGTTTTGACTTCAGATGTAAATTTGAAAATTTTAACTCATTAATTGTTAAGAAATACCTACACCATTGGATAGCTTATGAAATTCTACCTCATTTCAAAAAACAAAGTGTCAAAAAAGACCTTTGTATGACCAAGATATGATCATTTTAAAACTAACTCTAAAAGCACTAAAGCAGTGCTCATATGTGCTAAAAAATGTGCAGAAGTGCTAAAAAAAAGCTTAAAAGCGCTAAAAAAATGTGCAAAAGTGCTAAAAAAAAGTTTAGAAGTGCTAAAAAAAGTGCAAAAGCACTAAAACATGTACAGAAGCACTGAAACAGTGTGCAGAAGCACTAAAAGAATGTGCATAAGTGCTAAAAGAATATGTAGAAGCGCTAAAACATGTGCAAAAGTGTCGAAACAGTGCACATAAGTGCTAAAAGAATGTGCAAAAGCATTAAAAGATTTGAAAAAGCATTGAAATAGTGCACAGAAGCACTAAAAGAATGTGTAGAAGTGCCAAATAGTGCACAAAAGTACTAAAAGAAGGATTAACGAACAAAACTATCAAAAAATAGCAATTTTTTTAAAAAAAGGCATTATATTTGTAATTCAAGCCCTCCTTCTAGTGCCAAATGTATGAACCAATATCTTAATACCCACAAAACACAACAAACAAACATATTAGAAGATTGAAATGAAAGTTAAGACCAAGATTCCCCATAAAATCCATTTAACTATGCCCAAAATAGGACTAATACAAGAACACAATTAAAGAAGATGAAAAAAAAACTAAATCCTATTAAGAACATGCAAAATCCTGATCTTATGGGGCAGTTGATGCCAATTTGATGTGGAAATTGGCCCTTTGTTAAATGATGATGAAGAGTGATCCACTTTGATGAAGATTGATGAAAGCTCCAAGCCAAAAATCTGCATAACCTAGCTAAGAACTCAATGGTGATGGATAGAATTTTCTAATGATTTGAGCATAGTAAGTTTACTCAAATTGTGGATGATCAAATGAGGAGAGGAGCGCTTCATTTATAGATGAGATTGAAGGATGAATTTCCAAATTTGAGCAATGTGGGACTAACATTCATCCAATGGCAAGATGCCACTTGTCAACTTGTGAATGGAGGAAGCTTGAGCACATTTTGATCAATGTGCAAATTTGAAATTTGAATTTCATGAGATGACATGTTTAGGGGGGATGAAAGATGAGTTAAATGCCAAGTGGGAGACATGTAAGAGACAATGTAAGAGATTTAAATGCTTTTTTGGATGGACAAGTCAATTTGGGGGGAGATTTCAAACATGGAGGAATATTCCCTTTTTTATGCCATTTTGAAAGTAAATAGGGAATTATTAAATCAACTAAATGATTTAATTGTGCAAGTTGAAAAATCTAGAGGATTTGAGTGATTAGGATTAGCATTGATCATGATTTGATTAATTTAAAGAACATTAGTTGATTTGACCATTTTGATTTAGATTTTAGGATTTAAAGAATTCAAAATGAGAAAAGAATGATTTAGACTTAGTTAAATAAATATTTTTGATTTATTTAACCAAAGGGGGTGATGTTAGATTAAATTAGATAAATGTTTGATTTATTTAATTTAATTAGATGAACTTTAGAAATTTAATCAAATAATATGGATTATTTAATTAAATAAAGATAGGAAGATGAAATGACCTAGCCAATTACATAGAGACGATGATTTAATTAAATTGAGGGATTTATTTAATTAAAAGGGGAATTATAATTAATTTAATCAAATAAGGCTATTTGATTAAATGGTTAGATAGAGGGATAATTCAAGATGAAGTGATGTTAGTAAATCATGATTGAGTGCATGTACATTATACATGTCTACAATTCCCAAAAAGGTAAATCAGAATTTGTTTTTATCATCATTTTGATAGGTGTAAACGAGACTCTATTATAGGTAGGGTTTAAAACTAGCAAGGTTCTATCAAATGGGGTTTGATCTAGGGTAGGTTGATAAAACCCTCTTCAATTGGAATGCTTTAAATAGAACTTTTTAAGGCTTGAATCATTATATTTTAGAAAAATATGTGATTTAAAAAAAATCAAATCTCCTAGAAATTGTAAACCAGCTTTGTGGGATCATCCCTCAAGTGAGGAAGAATCCCCCCATAATAGATAATGAAGAAATTTTATGTAAACCCCCTCAACGTTGAGTCCTTGCTCAAATGTTACAATGTCAGGAGCCCCCAATCTTAACTAAAGGATATAATGTAAAACAATGTGAAGACTGATGTACAGCAGACCAAGGATGACAATGAGTCCTCGAAATGTTGCTTCAAAAGAATGTCAAACTATGACAAGCACTAATAGAAAGAATCAGGAACAACTATAGAATATGTCAACATAGTTGGTGATTGGGCTAAAACTATCAACTCAAGACTAACTATATAATATGTCGATGAAGAACTATACATGAATCCATAGTGCAACAGGAATACGGTCAAAACCAAGGAGATAAATGCACAAGTGTCAACTGGACACTCTCTTGAAAGAATGGTATATCCCTATCACAACTTGGAGACATGTACCAAGCCTCTAGATGTAGAATTGAACTTCTGAATAAAGGTAGATTGCTTGCAAAATAGGAGTGTCTATATGGTATCTAGTCCATCACAATAAAATGCATGGGTAACCAGTCACTACATTCATTACATATATAGGAGCTAACAATAGATACATAGATCAATCCAAAGAACCATAAAATATGGCAGAGTACACTAAAATAGCAAGATTGTGGTACTTTATTTTAGTGTGATTACAAGACCACAAGAGGAGAACTACAACAACCATGATGTAAAACTAAAAATTTTGATGAAGAATCTATAGACCCTAAATCTACAATGTTCTTCAAACAATAATCACCATTAGCTTGGTTAAATCAGTTCAAAACAACCAAACCTAAGATCCCTATGAAATAATACATTAATGCTTCCCAAATGCAAACAAATGACAAAAAGTAAACTAAATAAGCATATGAAAATCATGAAGTATCTTTATTTCATAGTGGATTGGTGTTATTGTTGAAAATAGCCCTTTCCCAATCCTTGATAGATAAGCTAGATGATGATGATAAGATGGACAAAATTAGTTCTCAGTTTAAGAGAATGACTTTGCATGAAGATGTAGATGAGTTGTGGAGATTGTGGGGGATTTGTTTGAAGAATGATGCCTCTATTTGTAGATTCTCAAATGCTAAGAGCGCTTATGAGAGAGCAATGTGGGATAAAAAACAAGCCAATAAGATAAGGCCACTTGTCAACTTTCTATAGGATGAGGAATGTGCAAGATTTGGGAAATGTGCCCAAGAGGGGGAAATTTTAAATTTGAAATTGTGAGTAAATGCTTAGTTTGACTTGTGGAAGGGACATGTAAGAGCCATGTAAGAGCTCATAAATGAATTGTTGGATGTACATGTCCACTTTTTTCTAAATTCAAATTTGAGGGAAGATGCCATGTTGAGTGAAAATGCTAATTTAATAAATCAATAAATTGACTTATTGGTGCAAGTGGGAATCTCTAGAGGATGCAAGTGGTTAGGATTAGCATCTAATCATGGTTAGATTAGTTTAATGATGATTAGGATGATTTGACCAATTTGCTTGATTTAGGGACCTAAATCAAAACAAAGGGAGATAATGATTTGAGATTTAATTAAATAAATGATTGGTTTATTTAATCAAAGAGGGAATGATAGGATTAAATTAAATAAAGTTAATTTATTCAATTTAAATGAATGACCTTAGGAGATTGAAATTGATTTAACCTGATGAATGGACAATTGTGAATTGGATTGAATGCATAATGCTAATTTTGCGTGTCTACAGAAGCCAACCAAAAGGGAACTGAAGTAGATAACCATCAAAAGATCCCCCCAAATGGATTTCAATAGGAGAAACTAGCCCCATTTGACTATTTCTTAGAGGCGTGAATGATGCAATACAAGGCTTGATTGGTAGGAAAAACGTTCTCCTAGGTTTTCTTATTGAAATGCAATTTGTTTTTAAAAAAAGTTTATTTAAAAGTTTAATTTCAAAACTTTATTATTAAAAATAATAAAGAAAATTATTGAAATGTTTTTCAAAAAAGACTATTAAAATAATAAAGAAAAAATACAAAAAATTTATTTTTAAAAACTTTCTAAAGTTTTCATTCAAAAGAAATTAATGAAAAAAACATATCAAAATGATTTTTATTTATTAAAAAATGTTAAAAAAAATCAAAACAATTAAAAATGGGGCATGTGGGGTGGCCGTGCCCACAAAAGGATATGAAAATCACGGTAAAACCTTTCCTGGGAATTGGACATTCCAACAGGTGACTAATATCTCTCTCTGTGGATGTTCATTTACTTGTCAAACCAGGGGACGTATACTTTAAATGGTGCAGAAAAATATATGCACTATGAACTAGTTTTGGTCAAATCTCAGCAGAAATAAATACTAGAAAGGAATTTTATCCATGCTACAGGAAAGTAATGCAAAGTTCTTTAACTCAACTATGATTTAATTAAAATAGAACCCATAACAACTACAACTAAAACACAAACTGTGAACTGGCCTTATGTTGCAGGAACAGTCACAGGGATGGACTATCTATGCTGCAGGAGCAATATAAGACTGAGTTTGTATGAAAACTTCAAAGATGAAAGATAACTGAGATCAACAGAAAAGAACAACTAACTAACTAGCTACAGATACTTACTAAGTGGGCCCCCTTAGCAAGCATCTACTGATTACACAAGTGCTAAACTCAGAACTTCATCAAGCTTTATTCATGAAAACAGAATGGTATACATTGCTTTGTTGATATGGAAACTAACAACAAACTCTATCTCTTGTCAAACAGATTCTGGTTTTTATTATCATACTGATTCTTACATGATATCTACTATCACTATGCTTTTATCTTACTCTAACTATCATCTCCCTTACTCTAACTATCTTCTACCTTACTCTAACTATCTTCTCCCTTACTCTAACTATCTTCTACCCACTCGCGTAGGAGGAGTATATTATTTTTAAACTAACTAACCCAATCAAAGAAAGATGTGGAAGTAAAGTGTATCCCAGAATCACAGAACAAACTTCATAAATGAATTTATGCATTCAACCCGATCTAGAGAGAATCTAGCACTCCACTCTTTCTAGATTGACTGTCATTAAAAATATTTCCCAATGGTTTTGGTCAAAGAGTCTTCGCCAGTGCCTCCTTGAAGTCGTGCAGGAAATGGACTTTACTGCAAGGCTGAGATTAGCTGCGCTCGACTCAATCATTCTTCAACAACCTGCGATACAAAGGGTAACAGATGCGAAGGAAAAGGCGTATGGAACATACACGATATCTGTTCATTAATCACACATTTAAATCTATTTCATCATTCAAAAATTGTATGCGATATACCAGTCATTTAGGGAGTCAATGGGGCAATAAATGTAATCAAGTCAACACAATAAGCTACAGGAATATGAAAGTATTTTGCTATAGGATACCCCAATAAAAAGGTTTCAACAAAGTTTAAACAGCCACAAAGTAACAAAAGTAAAGGCATTAAAAGTTTATCATAACATCCAAACTATGAGCATATTTCAAGCTCATCACTGCCCCCTACTTAGCCCAATGTTGGTCCTCCAGCATTAACTTTTCTGGTGGTTTCTTTGAAGTCAGTGGTTGTTGCATGACTCTGAAATGGATTTCCAAACCTATAATAAAATCCTCTAAAATCCTGACACCTTTCATACCTTTGGTCTTCTAAATCATCATTAAGATTTGTAGCCTGGTGAGGATAGAGGGGCCACATTAGCACAAGAGGTCTGAATGTCAATGGCAACCATAATTCAAATCTCATTTGAATTCCCAATTGTATGTATCTGTTTGACCTTTTAAGAGCTGCTATGAAATTTAGGGGACTGTGTGGTTCTGATTTTCTTAGTCCAACAGTTAATCTTTCCCATCTTTTCTCACTTTTGGTATATGCTAGTCTCCAAAACGAATATTGTTGTGCCTGAAATTCATCATATACCTGTTTCCTGATATCAAATATCTTCTCTCTGGCTGTAACATTATTAATGCCATATGTCAGAGCAAACCAATCTTTCAACATTAAATGGGGGTTTGAACTTTGAGAGCATAATGGAATAGGCTCAGTTTTCTCAGCTTCCTCATATGTTTCCCACTGCCTGCCATAATTCGCTTCATTTGTTGCCCATGACATAAATGCTCTCAAATGAATATCACCAATATACAAAAGAGGATTCCATTCTGTTTCAAATGGAATTAAAAAGCCATGTAAATAGAATTCACATAGAGAGTTTCTTAACCAATTAGGGGCTGCCTAGTATGCTTCGTAAAATTCTTTGGCAGTGTGAAGTATAGGATCTTGGTTTCTGGAAATTCTCATCAATTGGAACCACAAGAACTGTTCTTTGAGGCACAGAGCATAAATTCTGGGTGGTGATCTGCATTCCATAATCTGACCAGTTACTTTTTACATTTCATCCATTTTTGTTTTCAACTCAATAATTTCCTATTTCTGACTTTCAATTTCCTTTCTCAGTTTCTTCCTTTCTACTTCCCATAGACTTTGTTGCATGTCATTCTGGGCTATGTGTCGGAAAGTCAGGGTTTGCAATGTAACTAGTTCCCAATTAGCTTTAACATATTCTAGAAACTCAATTAAAAACTTCTTCTTATACACAACAATGGCTTTACAAGTTGTAGGGTGAAATATAGCTTCACTAGGCACATTCAATTGTTCAGTCAATTCCTGCTCTTGCTGCAAGATAAATTCAGGTTGCTGCGGTGGAAAAGGTTGTGCTTCCTCTGAAAACTACATAGCAGTGGTAGCCAAGTCATCAAGATTTGGTAACCCTTGCTCATTATGCTCCATTTCTTCTATCTCAACTTGTTCATCTTAAGGAACGAATGAACTTTGTGCAGCATTTTCGGACATATTCAGAGAGACATCAAATTCAGACTCAATAGACCCTTCTGAAATTATAATAACCTCTGGTTGAGGTGAAGCAGGGGAGATCTTAGATTGTTTCCTTGTGGAAACTCTTCTTGGTACTGATGCGGCTGCAGGAGGCGTTCTAGTAGCCTTCCTTTTTCTTGTCTGCTCAGAGGGCTCTGCCCTACCAGAGGATGACGGTGAACTGGTGATAGCAACAGGTGTTGCTGTAGGAGAGACGGCTACAGGGGATGATGCTGTAGGAGGACATTATATTTTCTGAGAACGAGGGTGAAATTCAAGGGACCCTTCTGCCTTTGTTTTACCCTTCTCTCTCCTAGTGGCGGTCCTAGTTTGTACCCTAGCAGAGGATTCAAGTGTGAAAGCTACAGGACTAGGTGCTATAGGAGTGGATGACCCCTACCCTGTTCTACTGGTAGACGCAATTTCTTTCTTCTTTTTCTAAGGCCGTGCGGTAAGTACCCTAGGGGTTTGTGGAATTTGCAAGGTCTTTTGGGAAATGAATTGTTGCCAGGAAAGAGGTGAGACATCTCTTAAAGAGCACTCAATCAGTAATTTGATAAGGCCATGGTGAGTAACAGAATTATCTTTCCCCTATTGGGTTCTGTGGGCACTTTGTTCTAGAAATTTTAACAAAAAATTTAAAACATTTACAACTAACCCATGCCTTACATGGCTTAATAATTTGAAATGATGAGAATGGAGGTAGGAGAAATGGCCTTCATAGGTCAAATACCTCATTATGTAAGCAGTGTATTCTGAATAAGGAGGAGGCAATGATACTCACTTGCATCCCTGCTTGGAGACTTCTAAAGGTCCATCAGTGGGCATTGAAAACTCAGCCCTTGCAGCGGCAGCATCTGAAGAAAGTTTTCTCCAATGGCTGGAAGCCCAGTTACTTCAGCAATTCTGTCTTCAGTCACAACAACTGTTAGACCCCATACAGTAGCTTCCCCTTCAGAAAGGGTTCTCAAAAATTCTTCAGCAGCCTCCTCATCAAAAGCATTTAAACTCAAGAAATAATTCAACCATCCACAGAGGCTGAATGCGTGGACCATTTGAGGATTTTGCAACAATAGCTCATGAGCTACAGGCTCATGTCGCACCAGCTGACCACCCATGTTTACAGTTTCCCTTTAGCTGAACTCAATTGCCTACTGAAAATTCAAAATTCTCTGTTTCCCTTTTTGCTCTAGTTTTTCTTCTGTCATGCCATCACATTTTCTTCTTTTCTAAAAATGAGCTTTTTGAACAAGCAGTCTTAATCATAGTTTACAAGAAAAACATGCAATAAAGAAGGACATGCGATCATTTTTGAAAAGTACCAGAAAAGTATTAAAGAAAGGTTATTTGTAAAGTTATGGCAGCGGCGAAAAGATAGGTTTTAAAAGGTGGATTACCCTACCCCCTACTTAGTGTATGACATGTGTCCTCACATGTACTAAAGAATAGGTAGATATTTTGTAATAATGACTGGTACTGTCATAGTAGTAAATGAATAGAATAAAATAAATCAAATATGCGATAAGAAAATATATTGCGTACCTTTGATAATTGCACGTACGTGTGAAGAAAGATGACGGCGTCTGCATGAATTGACAATTGGGAAGAATATCTTAATTAAGGGTGATATGGACAGATGAAGTGGATGGGTGACATGGGTAGACGAGGTGGACAAATGGAATGGATGGATGGGATGGATGGATGGAAGATAAAGAAGTGAGATGGGGGCGATAAATGAGTATGGAGAAAAAGGGGTTTCCTTTTAAAAAGAAAACCTTTTTTATGAGCATGCATTTTCAAAATTGCGGTGAAGCTGCAGGAGAAAGGCTACAGCCTTCAGCTGTAGGAAGAGTAGTGGGAGGAACTTGAACGAACTACTGCATGAATTCTTCCTTTGAGACTAGTTTATGGTACAACCGGAGTCAGTGGCCATTAACTAGCAATTTGAAGCGAACTGGATCAATTGTCACCAGCTGTACAGCTTCGTTGTCGAACACATTTTCAACTTCATAGGGGCCAATCTAGCGTATCTAGAATCATATAATAGAGCCCAATCACCAGCAGAAAATTTCTTGGTTTTTATGTGTTGATCATGCCATTTCTTCCTTTGCTGTTAGATTGCTTCTATGTGCTGCAGGGCAGCTTTTCACATTTTGTCCAAACCATTTAGTCGCAGGAGATAGTCATTCTGTGCTGCAGATATTTCCATATTGAGTTCAAGAGCTGTCCTCAAAGTTTTATGCTCAAATTCAATGGGTAGAATGGCTGTTTTCCCATAAAGCAGCTCAAAAGGTGTAAACCCAGTTGTTGTCTTCCATGTAGTTTTGTAGGCCCAAACTGCTTCAGAAAATCTACTGCTCCTATCTTTTCTATGGATCTGTACTATCTTTGTGAGGATCACCTCAATTTCTCTATTTGTTACCTCTGCCTGACCATTGGCTTGAGGATGATAGGGGCTAGACTTCCTATGTTTGATTTTATAGTCATTCATTAATGCAGTTATTAGATTCGATGTGAACTGAGCTCCCTGATCAGTTACAAGCTCTCTGGGAACTCCAAATCTAGTGAAAATTTGTTCATACAGAAATTCAGCAACTTTGTTATCTCGAGCATGAGTCATAGCTTTTACCTCAACCCATTTTGTGACATAGTCTGTGCAAACTAGAATATATGATTTGCCATTTGATGGTGGATCAATTGGTCCCACAAAATCCATCCCCCATTTATCAAAAGGGGTGACTATTATCTGGGGATATAGTGGCATTTCATTTGACTTAGTTGGTCTTCCCATACGCTGGCATCTTTCACATTTTCTTGTATAGGCCACAGTATCTTTGTGTAATGTTGGCCAATAGTACCCTGTTGTAAGAATCTTCATTGTTGTTCTTTTTGCTACAAAATGTCCCCCACATGGTTCATCATGGCAAGCATGCAAGATATCATAAGTCTCATCTTCTCTTACACATCTTCGCATTACCTGATCAGGTCCAGTATAAAATAGACAATTTGCAATCCATGAAAAATTAAAACTTTTCTCTATTAACAACTTCTTTTCTTTTGGGGAAAAGTGAGCTGGTATTCTATTTGCTGCTAGATAATTGGCAATGTCCGCATATCATGGATTATGTGCAACAATGGAGAACAAGTGTTCATCTGGGAACCTATCATCAATGACCTCATGTTCAACAGGTGCAGCAGATTGAAGTCTTGATAAAAAGTCAGCTACAACATTAGCTCTTCCTGGTTTGTCAATGATTGTAATGTCAAATTCTTGTAACAACAGGAGCCATCGTGCCAATCTACCAGAAATGGCAGGTTTGTTCATCAGATACTTGATTGCTGCATGGTCAGTATGGACAAATATCTGATAACCTGTGACATAATGCCTAAATTTATTTAAAGCATACACTACTGCAAGTAATTCCTTTTCTGTAATAGTATAATTGAGCTTAGGACCTTGAAGGTTTTTGCTGATAAAGTAAATAGCATGCTCAATTAAATTTTCTTTTTGACTTAAAATTGCTCCTATACCAAAATCAGATGCATCAGCATGTATGTGAAAATGCAAATTCCATTTTGGACGTTGAAGAATAGGGGCTTGAGTAAGCAAGTCTTTTAGTTGCAGAAAGGATTTTTCACAGGCTTCTGTCCACTCAAATTGAGAATCCTTAGTTAACAAGGCATAAAGTGGGCTGAAAATTTTACTGAAATCTTTTATAAACCTTCTATAATACCCTGCATGGCCAAGGAAACTTCTGACATCTTTTTGTTTTGTAGGAATTTGTAAATTCTGAATAACTTCAATTTTAGCAAGGTCGACCTGAATTCCATTCTTTGAAACATAATGACCTAGAACAATACCTTCTTCCATCATTAGAAAACACTTTTAACTGTTTAGAGACAAATTTTGCTCTCTGCACCTTTTTAATACCTTTTCTAAATTCACCAGTGATTCTTCAAATGTGACTCCATAGGTAGTGAAATCATCCATATAAATCTCCATACATTTATGAGATATATCAGCAAAGATACTAATTACTGCTCTCTAAAATGTTGCTGGCACATTGCATAGACAAAAAGGAAAGACTGAATAAGCAAATTTTCCCCATGGACAGGTAAAAGTGGTCTTATCTTGATCCTCAGGGGCAATTTTTATCTGATTGTACCCACTGTAACCATCCAAAAATGAAAAATATCTTTTGCCAGACAGTGAGTCTAGTACTTGGTCTACAAAAGGTAGTGGAAAGTGATTTTTTTTAGTGGCATTGTTCAACTCCCTGTAATCTACACACACTCTCCATTTTCCTCCTTTCTTGGGGACAATGACTAGTGGAGAAACCCATTGACTGTCAGAGATTGGGTAAATAAAACCAGCATCAAGCAACTTTTAAAGTTCATTTTTCACTATTTCTCTAAGTGCTGGATTTACTCTTCTTTGAGGTTGTCTAACTGGTGAGCAATCTTCATTGATATATATCCTATGAGTACAAACTCGAGGATCTATTCCTTGCATGTCCCCATATTCCCATGCAAAAGCTTTATGCTATTCTTGTAGCATTTTTAATAAGACAGCCTCTTGGGATTGTGACAGCTTGCTATTGATATTCAAACAGTGACCTAGAGACACTTCTATCTGCTTAGTGAGATTACTCATAGAATCTACAGGTAATGTTTGTACCTCTTGTGGAAGCAAGTGATGAAAAATTGCTGGAAGTTTAGGCAGTAAACTCTCAGAATTTGGTTGCTGCAGAAAACATTGAAGATGACTGCCATTTGGATCAGATGAACTACCCGTATCAGAGTTGTAATGTACAATTTGAAAAAGTAGAGAATCCTCACTCTGAAGTTGTGAGAATGGATCATTTTGAAGCATAATTAATTGAGCCAAGGAATTGGCTTCTTCAGTTTCTTCCTCCGCATCTGGCCAAACAGGTTGGGACAAATCTAGTTGAGGTCTAGCAAACAGATACAAGGCCAATTTCTTTGTGGAATGTCCATTAGAAATGGTCATATCTCTAGAACGACATCTTATAAAAGCATCAACAGTTGCTAACCATGGTCTACCAAGGATAACTGGATACCCTCCTAAAGTTGCCTTAACTGATAATATTGTGAAATCAGCAGGATACTCCCAAGATTCAAGAGTGACAATTACATCTTCTACCATCCCATTAGGTTTAACTGTGGAGCTATCTGCAAGCTGCAGAACTGTGGGTGTAGACCTAATATTTGAAATTTTCAAGGAGTCCATAGTATGCTTTGTCATAACATTAATGGCAGCACCTAAGTCAATCAAAACATTTTTTACAACTTGGCCATTTATATGTATCTGCACTACAGGACTTCCAGGGTCAATATACTTTGGAATGACTACATTTCCCAACATTATATCATCCAATTTCCCTAAGAAATGAATTGTTTGGGGATCCTTTTTCTTCCATCCAGGCTTCTTCAAATAGGCTTCTTTAATAGCTTTTCCAAAAATGGAAACATCTTTAATAGCCTGAAATAAGTGAATTTGAATTTGTACATTTTTGAGCTGATCCAGAATGTCAAAAGTGGGTTCTTCCATGGATTTAGATTCAGTACTTTGCAACCTTTGAGGAAAAGGTGGGTTGTCTTGATTTTGCAAAACAGGTTCCTTAGAAACTGTATCGGTTATAGGCATATGCTCAATAGGGACAGCAGGTGTAGTAGATTCTTCTAGGGGAGAATCTGGTATTTCAGTAATCAGAGGTGGTTTGGGAGCAGGTAAAGTAGTTCCAGACCTCAAATGGATGTCATTAACATTTAAGGCATAAGCTTGATATTGGTTTGCTTCGGCAAGATACATAGGCTGCTGTGGCTGTTGCTGTTGCTTATTATTAGGATTTGGCAAGGGCTAGGCAGGCATAGGCATTTTCTTTGGAGGGCCAGGATTCATGGCAGTTGTTGCAGGAGGTGGCATGAGGGCCTGTGGTTGTGGCTGTGGAAGCTGCAGGAATCCAGGGGACTGGTTTTGCCATTGCTGAGGACCTCTCCATTGAGGATTTTGTTGCTAATTTCCTGAAGGTGGGGTCCATTGCCCTTGTGGCTGCTGCCAACCTCCTTGAGGAGATTTCCATTGCGAGGTCTGATAATTAGGCCAACTTGGTTGAGGTGGATTCCAGGGTGGTGGTGGTCCATATGCATGTTGCCATTGGTTATTATAGCCAGAATAAGGATTACCAAAAGTTAAAGGATCTTGCGGCATACCTTGTTTTTGGGCCCATGGTCTCCTTTGTGCAACAAAGAACACTTGATCATCATCACCTTCTACTGGTTTGAAGTCAGTATGTAGTTGTCTGGCTTCCAAATTAGCCACCATCTTGCATCTGCAGTCACGCTTCTTCTATCTGGAGTATGGATAGAACTCGGCCAAAACTACCTCAGCTTTCTCATGTTTCTTCCGAGCTTGCATAGTGTCCAGTTGTGTAGCCATATTATTAATGATGTCCTGCTTGAATTCAGACAGTAAATTTGTTATCTCCATCCGAGAAACTCCATCAGAAGAAGACTTCCCCACTGTAGCATGATGACCTCGACCTTTCTTAACTATTGCTCAAGAGTAGTTAAGACATATTTTCTTTATATCATCCCAGGACAGTTGGGCTATATCACCTCCTCCCATTAGGTCCAGGGTGTCTATACAGGCATCACTGGTTCCCCTTAGAAAGAGTAGTTTCTGAGAGTCCTCGTTGAGAGTATGGTTTGAGTTCCTCTTTAGTGAAAATAAAAATCTGGAAATATAATCTTCTAGACTTTCATCCTCTTTTACTGAATTTGGAATATGTCATCACCTTTGCTGGCACTCTTACGGTATTCCTTATACTTTTCAAGGAATTTCATCTACATGACTGCCCAACTATCTACAACACCTCTTCCCAGACTCATGAACCATCTGAGAGCTCCTTCCTTCAAGGTGGAAGGAAATAACTTTAGTTTATGAGCGTCTATGTTGTAGTCATAACTGCGACAGAGGACATCAAATTCAAACAGAAAAGTTTCTAGGTCCTCCGTAACTAAGCCATAGAATTTTGGGAGTAGTGAAGAAGGTATATTCTTAAGATTGTCAGTATCTCGTTGGGGAACAATGGGAAACTCAAAAGCAGGAGGTGGATTATTAGGTGGGTTATCTGCCATGTTTGCTTGCTGGAATAACAAAGCGAATGGGTTTTCCTTAGGTTCATTGTCAGCTAGGTCAAATGGTAGTTCAATAAACAGATTTTTAGGGAGGAACCTTCCCAGTGCGTCTCTTCTTCTTCTATGCATGCAATACGATGAATGTTGGCTTGAAATATTTTGAAATTTTTTTGACTAACAAACTAAACTAATGCTAAAAATGACTTTTAACAAATTCTTAGCTGGATGCCATCCCTGACAATGGCGCCAAAAATGGCCACACCCACAAAAGGATATGAAAATCACGGTAAAACCTTTCCTGTGAATTGGACATTCCAACAGGTGACTAATATCTCTCTATGTGGACATTCATTTACTTGTTAAACCAGGGGACGTATACTTTAAATGGCGCAGGAAAATATATGCACTAAGAACTAGTTTTGGTCAAATCTCAGCAGAAATAAATACTGGAAAGGAATTTTATCCACGCTACAAGAAGGTAATGCAAAGTTCTTTAACTCAACTATGATTTAATTAAAATAGAACCCATAACAACTACGACTGAAACACAAACTGTGAACTGGCCTTATGCTATAGGAACTGTCATAGGGATGGACTCTCTATGCTACAGGAGCAATATAAGACTGAGTTTGTATGAAAACTTCAAAGATGAAAGCTAACTAAGATCAACAGAAAATAATAACTAACTAACTAGCTACAGATACTTACTAAGTGGGCCCCCTTAGCAAGCATCTACTGATTATGTAGGTGCTAAACTCAGAACTTCATCAAGCTTTATTCATGAAAACATAATGGTATACATTGCTTTGTTGATATGGAAACTAACAACAAACTCTGTCTCTTGTCAAATAGATTCTGGTTTTTATTATCATACTGATTCTTACATGAAATCTGCTATCACTATGCTTCTATCTTACTCTAACTATCATCTCCTTTACTCTAACTATCTTCTACCTTACTCTAACTATCTTATCCCTTACTCTAACTATCTTCTACCCACTCGCGCAGGAGGAGTATATTATTTTTAAACTAACTAACCCAATCAAAGAAAGACGTGGAAGTAAAGTGTATCCCAGAATCAGAGAACAAACTTCATAAATGAATTTATGCGTTCAACCCGATCCAGAGACAATCTAGCCCTTCACTCTTTCCAGATTGACTGTCATTAAAAATCTTTCCCAACGGTTTCGGTCAAAGAGTCTTTGCCAGTGCTTCCTCAAAGTTGTGCAGGAAATGGACTTTACTGCAAGGCCAAGATTAGCTGTGCTTGACTCGATCATTCTTCAACAACCTGTGATACAAAAGGTAACAGATGTGAAGGAAAAGGCGTATGGCACATACAGGATATCCATTCATTAATCACACATTTAAATCTATTTCATCATTCAAAAACTGTATGTGATATACCATTCATTTAGGGAGTCAACAGGGAAATAAATTTAATCAAGTCAACACAATAAGCTGCAGGAATATGAAAGTATTTTGCTACAGGATACCCCAATAAAAAGGTTTCAACAAAGTTTAAATAGCCACAAAGTAACAAAAGTAAAGGCATTAAAAGTTTATCATAACATCCAAACTATGAGCATATTTCAAGCTCATCATGGGGTAGGATGGACATTGCCCCTTTCAATGACTAGTGGTCATGCAGGTGAGAGATGTCCCTATCATAGTTGGTGGGAAGTTTGCAGGCCGTAGGCTGACAGTACCTACGTACCGCAAGTTTGTAATAATTACATTTCTTTTATTTCAAATTTTTGATTTATAAATAAATAGTACTTTTTTTTTGAAATTTTATTTATAAAATGGAATTACCAAAAAAAAAAGAATTTAATAAAAAATCCTACCTATGTAGGTAGGGTCGTAAAACCCACTTGCTAATTTTTTTGCCTCTAAGAGATTTTTTTTCCAAATTCAATGATTTGGTAGTCAATCTTAGGGTTTTTGACCCTTTTGGATGTGATGGTGATGTCCCTTTTTGCTACAAATGATCAAAAAATGTGGCTACCTCATAGATTTGGCAACAACCTTCAATCTTCAAACCCTTGCAGATTTTCCTTGAATGTCCAACTGGGACAAAACAAAAGGAAAATTTGACATTCTCAGACACTCTATAGATAATAATGAGCTCAGATCTGATGCAACAATCTCCCACAATTCTCCTACAATATAAATCCAAGAAAGAAACCCCCAAAATCTAGTATTTCTATCACACCTTTCCGATTCTCTAGATTATCCAAAGATACAAGAGAAGAGCATACTCAATGCTTCAAGAAAATACAAGATTGCACTCAAGATCTCCAAAAATACTAACCAAAGGAACTCAACTTGCTCTACTACCATGTAAGATTTGGCAATGGAGATAGCCACCCAAGATATTATGGCCTATGAAAAGCACAAATATTTAGAAGATCTATATGACAAGAATAAATTGTATTCTTATCAATGAATGCAAAAATAATCAATCTACAATGTAGTAGAGACCCTTGGTTATATAGCCAAGGTGAGATGCAAGATTTCATAAGATTATGACAAATTCCTTAATCTTATGACATGATACGACTTGACACAACTACCTAGGTTGCATGTGTTAGTTGTCAAAAGATAAGATAACAATTAATGAAAGCTAACACCTTCTAAAAAAAATATTAGAACCTAAGTAAACTTAACATGTGAATATCTCCACTAAGTTCCTAGTAAATAAAATAACTAGGTACAAGAAATTTATTGACACCAACACAATTCAAGGTTTAATTACCAAACTAGGGTTTGAACAAGGGAAACCCTTATCCACAAAAAACAAACAATTTTTCTCCTCTTTGTGAATGTCTGTTATTGAAACCTAGACCAAACAAAAGCTATAAACCAACACCATAGGATCCCAAAAGCTAAGAAAAACCTCCGCACATAGACCCATTCACCTATGGGAAAATGAGTCGAGGCAGCCTTTTGAAACTATATTTTTGTGATACGTACACACCATCCTTCCATATAAAGATCTATAGGAAATTTCTTGTTTATGTTTCTAGTATGTTTTAAATTAATGATTCAAGGTTGAATGGACATAATTGAGTTGATTTACTATTTTTATTTTTTCTCCTAAAATTTTTACTCAGGCTAATACCCTCATCCTCAATCATAAGGAAACCAACATATTCCTTTATTGAGTTGACTCCATTAAGGATTGTAAGTCAATTATTTGTGGGTATATTTTTTCCTGATGAAATAAAGCAAGAAAAATTCATCACCCCCATTTTCAAAATTTCAAATTAGTGAACCTATTTATTCATGTTTCATACTTAATTCATCTTCCCTTCTATGCTCCAGTTCCTTTTCTTGTTGTTTTATTTTGTGCATAGATTTTTATTTTAGAACATTCCTCTAGTTTCCTTTATCATTGACCTCCCTGTCATGTAGCCTGCTTGCTTCCCTTATGTTTGCAATTTTTATTATGCACCTTTTCTTACTTTGAATCTATTGTAGCCTTTTACCAAACATGACTCCTTGTTCAATCTGCATTAAAATTTTCTTGTACTTTGTAGTTTCAATTTTTTGATTAAATTTTTTTCACCCTTCCACAAGAAAAATTCCCAACACTCTTTCTCCTTGGAAGAATATTCTTCCTCAATGTGAAACCCCCTATTTTTCCATCCCCATTTGCAATGTTTTATTTTCTTGAAAGTTATGTTCTTCCCCCTATTCATTGCACCATATCTTCTATATCCATTGTATCTCTTCAACTCCTCTTCCCTATTTCCATTTTGTTGTTGTCATATCTTCTACTAATGTTGGCTTCTATTCAAACTCTTTTTAATGAATTCCATTTTATTCCTCTTAAATTATATTCTTCAAAAGGTTTGATTATTTATTTTCCCCAACATATCCATCAAGTGCTAGGATAAATAATATATTGATGAAGACAAAGATACTATGCCTCCACAATCAACATTTGAATATTAAAAAATGAAGCTATCTATGAACTCAAAAAAAATTTAGATGCATCAATACACCAAAATAAAGTTGAAAATTGAATCATGACATTTTTTCAACCAATGCCAATAATGTCATTTGGTCCCTACCAAAATTGGCCACAGAAACAAAATTAAACATCACACTCCAAAATGAACACCAAAACAACTCAAGATGTAACATTTTATGTTGATGCGGACCGCTTATTCCTCAGATGCTCTTGCATCAACCTTAAACTTAGCTTGCCATAAGGTAGTGCCAATTTTTGAATCACCTTAACTAATTCTAGATCAATGTGAATTCCTTCTTTAGACATAATCTGTCTAAGTAAAATCCCTTTTATGACACCAAAAATGGACTTCTTTAAATTTAGATAAATACCTTTTTGCATACATCTTTATAACACACATTCTAAATGATACAAATGTGCTTTACATTTCCTTGAAAATATTTTTAAGTCATATTAATAGATAAAAATGATCTTATTTAGAAAATATATAAAGGAAAGATCCATTGGCCTCTGAAAAGGTACACGTGTTCATCAATCTAAAAGGAATTATATTCTAGGAAAAGTACCCCACAATGTGATGAATGCAGCTTTATGTTGGTAATGACTTTTGCATGCATTTGTGTTGAGATTGATCTAAGTAGGCCTTTGCCCAAGGTAATAGATATGTGTACGGGATCTTATTCTTAGGTGCAACATTTGGACTATGAAACTCTTCCTTTTCATTGTTGGCTTTGTCGAGAATATGGCCATTTGCAACGGAGATGTCCAAGGTATAAGCCTGTGGAGTCCTAGCCTTCACAACCTATAGGAAATCTTCCTAAAACAGATAAGGTGAAGAGCATTTCTCCTGATGAGTTAGGTGCTTCTGATGGTTTTTCTCTGGTCAAGGCTCAAAATTAGAATAGGGGTCAAAAGAGGCCTTTTAAAGAAAGGAAAGATGAGGGTACCTTCAACAGATTTGAGGTTTTGGATGAGCTCAACCAACAAGAGGTGAACTTGGGATTGATCAACCTGGATCAAGGGTTGGAGGGATCAGCTTAGGAGGATCTTGTTCTTGATTTTTCTATGGATCCACAAAGGGATGATTGTCTGCACTTGGAAGTTGATCAGCAAATGAGGGTTTCTGAGGTGTAGGAACCCTTGGCCGTTGTTACAATAGTAGGTGTGCATTCTCCTCTTTTGGGGTGGAACACTAGTTCAAATCTAGCTAAGAAGACGAAGCCTCCTCCCAAATTGGGCATCATGCAAAAGGATATTAAGAAAGGTGGGGCAACAAAATTTGCTAAACCTAGTAGAAAAAAGGATGTGGAAAAGATTAAACTAGCAGGTGAGAATTTGGTGGAGTCAAGGGTAGTAAAGAATTTGGATTCTCTTTTTTCAAGCCCCTTGAAATGATTTTTTTGTCATGGAATGTACGGGCCTTGAACAGGGGCCCTAGAAAAAAAGCGGTTCATGATTTAGTTAGAAGTCAAGGTCCTGATGTCTTCTTTTTGTAGGAGACTAAGTTATTTGTTGAGAATATGCAAGGCTTGGCACCTAGGTTGTGGAGGAATGGGGAGTGCCAGTGCATTGAAGCTCATGGAGCTTCTTGGGGTCTAGCATGTTTATGGAATCTATGGAGAATCTAACCTCTTTGGTGGATTTATTCTAAATCCTCTATGTCTATGATTGCTACTACTTTTGATACAAGGGAAGTCATTCTCTTTTCTAATATATATGCTCCTATGAATTTTTGGGGTAAACAAGGTTTGTGGTCCCATATCAGGCTTACCCGTAGCATGACACCTTTTCATCCATGGATTTTGGCTAGAGATTTGAATGCTATTTGTGAGTTGGCTGAGAAGCAAGGGGTTACTAGAAGGTTGGAGCCCTCTGTGCTACTACTTCATGACGATATCAATACCTTGAATCTTGCTGATATCAAACCAAGCGATGCTTAGTTCACCTGGAACAATCGTCGAGTTGGTGATTTCTGCATTGCCGAAAGATTAGATCAATTTATGGTTTCCTATTACTAGGTTGGAGGGATGTGGTCATCTTGCTCTAAGATCTTGGATTGGAGAGGATCTGACCATTGGCCTATTAAGCTTGCTACTAAGTCAACTTGTGTTCCTCGTATGCCCTCTTTTAGGTTCCAACTCATGTGGTTGCAGGACCCTTCTTTGAAGGCCTTTGTGACTGACCAGTGGAAGAAAGGTAGACCAGCTTATGGCATGGCAATGTATTCCTTTACTAAGTTACTTTAGTATGTTAAATATGAACTCAAACAGTGGAACCATCAATACTTTTGGAATGCGTTCCATGCAAAGGTGATGGCTCAGACTGATTTAGATGGTATCACAAGGAGGTTAACAGAGGATGGGGTGATGGCTGATTTGCTTCAGGATGAGGCTCGAGCTATGAAAACTCTTGAAGAATGGGAGTTGTGAGAGGAAATGTATTGGAAACAAAAGGCTCGCATTGAGTGGCTTCAGGAAGGGGATAAAAGTACAGCTTTCTTCTTCAATTCGGTGAAAGCCAGCCGACATGGTAATTCTATCTCTAGTATGGTGAAAAATAGGGGAGACTATCTTTCCTCCTTCCTGGAAATCTCAAGGGAGGTAGTGCAGTATTTTGAATCTCTTTTTTAGGGAGGACTCACAAGGGGGGTCTCCTAAGGAAACGTAGATTCTTTCTTGTATCCCCTCTCTCATGTCTGGAGATTTGAATCAACATAGCATGAGTGATATCTCACTTGAAGAGCTTGAAGGGATTTTTTTCAATATGAAGAGAGGGAAGGCACCTGGTCTAGATGGCTTCCCGATTGAGTTTTTTCAAGAATTCTAGGATATTATCAAACTTGATCTCCTGACAGTGGTTCAAGAATCTCAACAAAATAAGCAGATGCTAAGGGCTCTAAATGCTACCATTTTGGCTCTTATTCCCAAGAGTGAGGGGTAGATAGGTTAAGCCAATTTCAGCCCATTTCTTTATGCAATGTAATTTATAAAATTACTTCTAAACTTATGGCTGACCAGTTGAAAAAGGGGCTTGAGAAGCTGATCTCCAAGGAATAAAGTGGTTTTTTTTCTAGTAGGAAAATTTTGGATGGGATTTTTATTGCAACTGAGGTCACCCATTTTATGGCCAACTCTAAAGAAAAAGCAATGTTTATCAAACTGGACATGGCTAAGGCATATGACAGAGTCAGGTGGTCTTTCCTTTGGTGGGTTCTTGGTGCTTTTGGTTTTGCTGAAGAATGGATTCAATGGGTTTCGAGTTGTGTTCCTTTTGTCTCTTTCTCTATGCTTATCAATGGAGTCACTCTTAGTTATTTGGTGCTTCTAGGGGGCTTCGGTAGGCAGACCCTCTTTCCCCTTACTTGTTTATTCTTTTGGCTGAAGGTTTGCGGAGATGGATTAAACAAAGTGTGGAGTCTGGTCTCATTCAGGGTTGGAGGTGGGGTGGCACATTACCTGCACAAACACACTTACAATTTGTGGATGATACTACTTTGATGGGGATTGCTACAATGTGAGAGGCTTCTAATTTTTGAAGAGTGTTGGATGTTTACCTGGTTGCCTCTGGTCAACAGATTAATGAGGGCAAGTCTTCCATTTTCTTCTTCAACACTCTAGGCCCCATTTAGCAGAGGATTGCCCAAACTTTGAGATTTTAGATTGGTACCCTCCCTTTGACTTTCCTTGGCATTCCTATCTCAATGGGTAGACTGCCTAGGGAGTCTTGGCAGATTATTTTGGATAAATTTCAGGTGCAAGTTAATCACTGGACTCATCAATGGTTATCCTTTGCTAGTTGGGTCCAGTTGATTAAGTCAGTGGTGTAGGCTCTTCCCATTTATAGATGCATGCTCCAAGTTGCCCCTATGGGATTTCTTAAGGACAGATTCTATGGTGAGACAATTTTTATGGGTGGGTTGCTTGGAGTCCTCCAAATGGAGTCTAGTTAGATGGGAGGTTGTTTGTAGTCTGAAACAATATGGTGGACTAAGTTTGAGGTAGTCAACATTGGCTGGGGAGTCTCTAGCTGGAAAACTATATTGGTGGTGGTCTAACAAGTAGGATAAGAGTTTGGCCAGGGCTCTTTCTTAGAAGTATCTCCTAGGGATCCCTCAGCCTGATATTTCTAGGTACCTCCTTGTGGGGAAGGGCTTTGTGATATGGGGCACCCTCAAAAAAGGGGTTGTGCTTATTAAGGAAGGATTATTTTGGATCTACAAGAAGGGGATAGAGGTATAGGGTATGTGTAGGATCATGGTATTCCAAAAAGTGGCAATGGAGAAAAAATTACGTGTTTCATCAACTCAAAAACATGAAAATTCCGAGTTGACTTTATGTGGCTTGAGTGTCAGTACACACTACCGAAGCAAAGCCCAAACCTAGATTTCAAATCAGATATCTGATCCAAATCGGATATCTGATCCAAATCGGATATCTGATCCAAATCGGATATCCGATTATATCCGATTTGTGACACATATATATTTTCATTTCGGCCTGATTAAAACTCATTTGACATTTGCTTAACCGCAGGCGCATAGTGAAAACTTCATTCCGCAAATTAGATATCTGAATTCGCACAAATCCATCTTCAAAAGGTTATATTCTTGGTTTTTCTTTGCTCTAATCAAATTTTTAATTAGATTTGTGTAATTTTAGTTAATTTTTTATAGATTTTTTTCAAAATAGGGATTTTGGTAGATTTTTTATAAAAAAATTGAGTTTAGTATGGATTTTGATGAAAATTAAATGTTTGTAATGGATTTTGTTTTAAAAATAGTGTTTTTGATGTATTTGGATTGAAAAATAGAGAATTTTACAGATTTTTGTTAAAAACTAGGGTTTTTGTTGGATTTTTTTAAAAAACTAGGGCATTTTTATAATATTTTCATTTATATTGTTTAATTTTGATTAGATTAATTTGTTTTTAACTTTAATTAGGCATTATGGCTGCTGACAATGAAAATGCACAAATGCCAAATGCTCCACCACCTCTGCCACCTCCACAACCATCAATTGAAGAATTAATTTGTGAAAAATTGCAACAATTAAGGGGTATTTCTAAAGTTTATATGAGAGTCCCTCAATTATCTGAGATGTCAAACACAATGAAAGAAATAATTAAAAATATAGAAACCCTCTACTCGCAACATAATGCCTTTCATTCATGGCAAGAAGACATGAGAGAATATTATGCATGTGGATTGTCCTATGATGATGTGAAAGATCTTGGAATAACCAAAGCCCAAATAGCCTCTTTATTTGTTAACCCCCACGCTGGTTTTCTAGTTAATGTTAATAAAACAAAACTTTCTATAAAATAGTGCACTCATAGAGACATTGTAGAAAACTTTTATGATCGTTGGTGTATGGTTTTTTTGAAACCACTAAACAACAATTGTGATATACCATTTTACTTTATAAAAAAATTATATGCTGAGTTTGTGTTAGGGCATCATGTGAATTACTTTGACATTAAACCCTTCCAGGGCATTGGTGGAGGTATGCCCTAGGATAGACCAGGGGTAATTAGAGTAATACCCCACCCATATGTTCCCCTCCCTCGCCTTCCTCTGCCACCTTCAGTATACGATCCATATTTTATGCAGGATGCGGCCACACAAACTATCCACGCTATTCACTCTTTGAGTGGTCTTTTGGTTTTGCATGCTTCTGTAGTAGCTCAGCCACATTCTGGTGATGTTGGTGATGGCTTGAGTGCTGCTGCATCATCCTTGTGAGGTCCACATATTTGTGTACCACATACTTGCTCCATGTGCCGCCAGATATACTTGGGTCCTCTTGTACAACCTACTGAGCATCCCTTGGACACTTCCAATTATGACTTCCATGATGTGGACATTAGAGATCAGATGTAGGGGAGGGGAGCACACCATATAGAATCCTCTCCTGCTAGAGAGGGGGACATTAGAATAGTGACACAGGTAAAATTTAAGTTGTGAATTCATAACTTGCATTCTTTTTTAAATGAATATTAATAAGAGATAGTATAATGTACTAATATTTATTTACATGGTCTATTTAATAGTTGATGTCCAAGGAGGAGCTGACACAAGTGACAGATAGCACCCTGAGGGCCATTTCATTTGGCCTCGACACGCACATAGTATATATTTTTGCACTCACTCATTTACATTTATTTATTATATACTTTCTTGTCATTTGAATTGTCATTAATGAAATTATATAATAACTTATATGTTTATCTTATTTTCCTCTTGTAGGAAATACCTGTTGTGAATGAGGTGCAACCTTGTCCAAATTATGGAAGTGCAATGTTGGATAAGGGGAAGGTAATTAAACTCAAATTTGATTGAATTAAGAATTTTAAGATCTTATATTGATTATACATATATTGACATAGATTGGTAGTTTCATATGTACTTGTCATTTTTATGTGCAGGGAATTATGAGTTATATGTCCTTGTTGACAAGTGCCAAAATGCCTAAAGTAGTATGTATTGGAACACTTGAAGGAGTAGGTGTTGAATCACCTCAAGGAGGAGGTGTCGAAACACCTAAAGGAGATAAAGAAAAAGATTAACCTAAAGAAGTATGTGTTCATTTTATTTTTTGTTTGGTATTTATATGTTCCTATTACTAACAATTGTATGCTAAGTTGGATCACTTTTATGTTTTTGTTCACCTATATAGATTGAAATTACAAAAGATGGTTTGGTCGATTCTTTGAGAAGGGCATATTCTAGGACTCCTGACCCTTTGAAGAGATGGATATTTCAGGTAATCAAAATTACAATTTTAGAGTTCAATTATAATTTAATGTATATTGATTTTGATGTTAATTATTTTATTTTAAATTATATAGTATAACTAATCTCAATTGTGGTTTGACTTTTTCTTGTGCAGCTACCTTCAGAGGCAACGAGTGCTTCAAAGAGGCTCCATTTTGATGATCCACCAATAGTTTAGGATGAGATAGACATTTTGGCATGTAAATATTGAATAGATATGAGATGGCATATGCCACATATTGTAAAATTTTTGTTTGAGTTAGGCGTTGATGCCATTTTTGTATATGGACATACACTTGATTATTGGATAATTTGATATATAGAAGTTAACAATAGAAATTTAATTGCCTCCTCATGTGCATAATTAAACTCTTTGAAAATTTAATCAAGTGCAATGGTTAAATATCTTGATGTACAATAGCATAAAAGAATAGTTATATTATGTAGTTTATTCATATTGTTGATTACATTGCATTGCACATCTTTCAAACTCAAAGCATTACTTCACATTGCATAAGTAACAACTAGATGCTAATAGATGAAAAAATTTCAATTACAATATAGTTTTTACAAAGTCAACCTAAGTAGTTATGCAATTACTTCGCATTACATAACTAATAATTAAAAATTTATTCATATTATTGATTACATTGCATTGCACATATTTCAAACTCAAAGCATTACTTCACATTGCATAAGTAACAACTAGATGCTGATAGATGAAAAGATTTCAATTACAGGCCTGCTGCCCCCTCATTCCACACACTATGCAACCATTTACTTGTGGTGTAGGGGCTAAAAGTTCTAATCTACTTCCTAAGAATTCAAGAGACGGTATTGACTTGGTGAAACAAAACCAAACTTTGTTTCACCATGCAGGAATCACGCCAACTACGCAAAGCCATTGCAATCTTCAAGGAAATGTGCTTATGGTTTTCATATCATGAATAACTACCTTCCAATCGAACAATATTTATCAAGATAGAAGTTAAGAATCTACAGAGTAAGCTCAGGCTAACTTTAGGCAAATTTTATTCCAAGTGTAATCTAATTCTAATCTATCTCCAATCTATGGTGGAAAATTTATGCAACCATGCACACTATTTGACAATAAAAGTGGTTAAAATCAAATCATGCATAAGAGCTTTTATTATCAGAAATAGTCTATCACAATAATTTTAT
This sequence comes from Sequoia sempervirens, assembly GCA_007258455.2. NCBI lineage: Eukaryota > Viridiplantae > Streptophyta > Pinopsida > Cupressales > Cupressaceae > Sequoia > Sequoia sempervirens. The sequence goes on along the minus strand of VDFB02156309.1, from coordinate 8,767 downwards.
ACACTATCTCCACCCTTTACAAATGATGGGCTAGCTCAATTTCACTTTAAGGCTGGCAAACTTCCTCTTTTCTCTTGCCATTTCAGACTTAACATGTTGAGCGGACTTCACTCATTCACTTTCCATGTTCATATTCTTCTAAGTGTGGACACTCATTATCCTCTTGAAGAAGATTTGGCAAGATTCCATCTTTTATGCCATGTCACTCTTTGGTAAGCGTGGACCTTGTCAAGTTTCATGGCCAAGAAATGTGGCAGACTTCAATCATGTTTGACACATCCCTTTCTTAACATGGGTAGGCTTTGCTGAGTGTTTGTGCCAAGAAACAAGGGTGGACTTTCCTTTATGTATTGCTAGTGGACTTTTCTTTATACCAAGCCATTGATTATTTCCTTGGAGTGGACTTGGCTATATTGTATGCCACTTTTGTATGGCTAGGCGAGCTTAGTCTTAGCAAGTGCCATGTTTTACTCTTGAAGCAGACTCTACTCTCCTCTTTGCTAGCGGACTTCCTTCTCTCTTTTCCAAGCTCTATCATGTGCTGGAATGGTTGGAAGAGATTGACGAAGCTGCTAACATCAACAAAATTGTGGTAGCTTGATATATAGAGTCTATTGATTCCAAGGTTCAATTTGTATGATGTTGAGAGTGGTAGCTTAATATAGGTCCAAAATAACTTTTTGTAATATCATAGAACAGGGCTCATAGACTGACCTCTAGTCAAAATGTCTCTCAAATGCACAAAAAATAATGAAATTACTTCAAACCAAGTTTGTGAAGAAGTTAACTCTGTTGCCCACTACTTTCCCTTAAGAGTCCAAAGCGCTAAAATGCAGAAATATTTGAAGGGCTATTTCTCAGAGACCGTGGGGCATATAGACTCTCCGTCAGAGGCTACGAGATTGTTTTGGGACCATATACAAAAACCTCTCTCAGTTTTTTCTATCTCAGAGGCATTTTCCTATGGTGATGACATTTCAATGGAGGGAAAACTTGCCAGATGCAAGCAGTGTAAAGTTGCAAAGTGGCGCAACTTTCATTCCACAACTCGTACGACCTAATAGACTATTCCAACACATCTGTATGGGTACGTTTACGCTAGGGATGGTCCTCTTTTGTACCCAAATACTCCGAATCACTCTGAGCTACATTGGAACAACAATTCCCCTTAAGAGTCTAAAGTACTAAAAAGCAGCAATATTTGAAAAGCTATTTCTTGGAGACCGTGAGGCATACAGACTATCCAATGGAGGCTATGGGATCATGTTTGGACCATCTACAAAAATCTCTCAGTTTTTTCTCTCTCGAAGGAATTTTCCTATGGTGATGACTTTTCAGTCGAGGAAAAAGTTACTAGATGCAAGCAGTGTAAAGTTACAAAGTGGTGCAACTTTCATTCCGCAACTCATACGACCAAACAAACTGTTCCAAAACATCCATATGGGTACGTTTATTCTAGGGATAGTCCTTTTTTGCCCCCAAATACACTGAATCACTCTGAGCTATATTGGATTGGTGATTTCCCTTAAGAGTCTGAAGTGCTAAAAGGCAGTAATATTTGAAGGGATATTTCTTAGAGATTATGGGGCATATAGACTCTCTGTCAGAGGTTACGGGATTGTGTTGGGACCATCTACAAAAACCTCTCATTTTTTGCTAGCTCGGAGGTGTTTTCCTGTGGTGATGACTTTTCAGTGGAGGGAAAAGTTGCCAGATGCAAGCAGTGTAAAGTTGCACTTTGCAACTTTCATTCCGCAACTCATACGACCAAACAAACTATTCCAACACATCCATATGGGTACGTTTACGCTAGGGATGGTCCTCTTTTGCACCCAAATACACTGAATCACTCCGAGCTACATTGGACCGGCGATTTCCCTTAAGAGTCTGAAGTGCTAAAAGGAATCAATATTTGAAGGGCTATTTCTTAGAGACCGTGGTGTATACAGATTCTCCATCAGAGGATATGAGATCATGTTGGGACCATCTACAAAAACCTCTCTCAATTTTTGCTATCTTGGAGGTGTTTTCCTGTGGTGATGACTTTTCAGTGGAGGGAAAAGTTGCCAGATGCAAGCAGTGTAAAGTTGCAAAGTGGTGCAACTTTCATTCCACAACTCGTACGACCAAATAGACTATTCCAACACGTCTATATGAATACGTTTACACTAGGGATGGTCCTCTTTTGTACCCAAATATGCTGAATCACTCCGAGCTACATTCGACCGACGATTTCCCTTAAGAGTCCGAAGTGCTAAAAGGCAGCAATATTTGAAGGGCTATTTTCAGAGACCGTGGGGCATCGGACTCTTCATCAAAGGCTATGAGATCATGTTCGGACCATATACAAAAACCTCTCTCAGTTTTTGCTATCTCGGAGGTTTTTTCTGTGGTGATGAGTTTTCAGTCGAGGGAAAAGTTGCGGATGCAAGTAGTGTAAAGTTGCAAAGTGGTGCAACTTTCATTCCACAACTCGTACGACCAAACAAACTATTCCAACATGTCTATATGGGTACATTTACGCTAGGGATGGTCCTCTTTTGCACCCAAATACGTCGAATCACTCCAAGCTATATTGGACCGGTGATTTCCCTTAAGAGTCTGAAGTGCTAAAAGGCAGCAATATTTGAAGGGCTATTTCTCAGAGACCATGGGCGATACAGACTCTCTGTTAGGGCCTAAAAGATCATGTTGGGACCATCTACAAAAACCTCTTTCGGTTTTTGCTATTTCAGAGGCATTTTCCTGTGGTGATGACTTTTCAGTGGAGGGAAAAGTTGCCAAATGCAAGTAGTGTAAAGTTGCAAAGTGGTGCAACTTTCATTCCATAACTTGTACGACCAAACGGACTATTCCAACACGTCTATATGGGTACACTTATGCTAGGGATGGTCCTCTTTTGCACCCAAATACGCTGAATCACTCCGAGCTACATTGGACCGGCAATTTCCATTAAGAGTCTGAAGTGCTAAAAGGAAACTATATTTGAAGGGCTATTTCTCGGAGACCGTGGGGTATATAGATCTCCGTCAGAGGCTACAAGATCATGTTGGGACCATCTACAAAACCCTCTCTTAATTTTTGCTATCTCGGAGGCGTTAAGCTATGGCGATGACTCTTCAGTGGAGGGAAAAGTTGTCAGATGCAAGTAGTGTAAAGTTGCAAAGTGGTGCAACTTTCATTCCGCAACTCGTACGACCAAACGAACTGTTCCAACACATCTGTATGGGTATGTTTACACTAGGTTTGGTCCTCTTTTACACCCAAATACGTCAAATCACTCCGAGCTACATTGGACTAGCAATTTCCCTTAAGAGTCTGAAGTGCTAAAAGGCAGCAATATTTGAAGGGCTTTTTCTCAGAGACTGTGGGGAATACAGACTCTCCGTTAGAGGCTATGCGATCGTGTTGGGACCATCTACAAAACCCTCTCTCATTTTTTGCTATCTCGGAGGCGTTTTCTTATGGTGATGAATTTTTAGTGGAGGGAAAAGTTGCCAGATGCAAGCAGTGTAAAGTTGCAAAGTGGTGCAACTTTCATTCTGCAACTCGTACGACCAAACAGACTATTCCAACACATTCGTATGGGTACGTTTATGCCAGGGATGATCCTCTTTTGTACCCAAATACTCTGAATCACTCCGAGCTAAATTGGATCGATGATTTCCCTTACGAGTCGAAAGTGCTAAAAGGTAGCAAGATTGTGTTGTAATTGTAATTGTAAGTGCTAAAAGTTTGGATCAAGCTTGTGCAGGTTATAACAATGTCATCTTTAATTATAATTGTATTGTGCAAGTTATAACGATGTCATCTTTAATTGTAATTTTCATCTTAAATAGTATTACAATATAATAATAATAATAATAAAACCATGTTCTAAAAAGTTACCATCAAGGTGATAGGTTAAGTATGGTAAAGAATCTAGTTTTATTCCTTATTTCAAGATCAACTCTTTTCAATATGTTTATGCCACATGCTATTATCATTCACACCTACAAACCTTATTATTGTGCAATCACAAGAGTTAAAGAGGTTTGAATAACATTATATCTTGCAATTTAAACTTCTTTCCTTTTAACTTTAGGAAGCCTTGGTAAATTTAATACCTTGACTAGATGACTAAGATACATATTATAACCTAATTTTTAATGATTTGTGTTTTCTAATACATTTAGATAGCATCAAGGGATATTCTATTATCAAATTATATGAAGTGGAGAGAATATCTTATAGTTGATATATTTTTTGGAATCTATAATATAATATGTGCTATTTAGCATTATACACATTAAATTTTCTTAAAGGGTTTGATGAAGAAATTAGTCCCATGTTTTATTGTTCTTTTAAAAGGACTACATATTTACATTCTTAATTTGGAGAAGACATTAGATATAATTTTGTTTTGCAACATACTCTCATATTAAGGGATTAAGATACAATATAAGGAGAACAAATGGATAAAACCTACAAGTTGTTTTATAACCTAAATGGAATTGTAAAAAATATTAGGCTAGGATCTAAAAGGATATTGTGAATGGGAAAAGTCTTTAACTTTACATTACATAAAACACTATTTGTAGAGTATTGTGTACTCAACTATATTTATGGTATGGTTCTCTTTCTATACCTGGTATGTGAGAAGAATTTATACAAGTATCTATTTAGGCCTCCAATAGAGGGTCAATACATGTCTAACATGTATGGTGCACTCTTCATGTGGACAATAGCATAGTAGATGTCAAAGTTATATATGAACTTAATCAATGTAATTTATTATTTATAAATAGGAGATATTACAAAACCTGGTTCAAACGAGCATACTGGTAGGAAAGAACCAGGGAGAAAACCTCGGGTTGTAGCTTGATTAATTACAATAAGTTACTATAGAATTTTCTCAATACACAGTTATGGCTTTCTTACATTGTTTCACATTTCAAAATTGAAATTTTACAAAATTTTCCTATTGGAAGCATTCAGGGCACAGTCTTCCACAAGAGTAGTATGTTCACGTTCTGGACTGACAAGCACCTGTACAAACCATCAAGCTAGTAGTTAAAATACATACAATAGAAAAGATTCTTAGAATAACAAATCTATATTACTATAATCTTTTGCATACCTCTCCAAAAAGGATCAAAGTTGGCTATTGTTGCTGTAGGTCCATGATCAATCATGCCAAAAATATCACAAAATTTGTCAAATGAGAAATCTATATTATCACAATAGAAAATATGGTTAGACTAACAAATCTATATTAATCTAAATAACCTGAATGATGATGAATTGGTAATGGAAACTATAAAAAAATGCTTAGAATAACTAATCTATATTCCTGTAATCTTTCGCATACCTCTCTAAAAGGATTGAAGCTAGCTATTGTAGTAGCAGGTCCATGATCAATCGTGCCAAAAATATCACAAAATTTGTCAAATGAGAAATCTATATTGTCACAATAGAAAAGATGGTTAGACTAACAAATCTATATTAAATTATAATGAACTTAACCATAATGAACCTAAGCATTGTACCTTCCATTCTTGAAAATGCTATTCAAGTGTGCACTGAAGGGTCATCTCTTTGCTTAAGAGTATCCAATATTGCTTCATGATCAGCATTACTAAGTGTCCATAGTTGTTTTGTCTTTGGTCTGGCATGATGCTTGAACAACTTAACATTTGTTGCTATAACAAGGTGCGAATACATGAGAATGGTTTTATGTTTCTCATAGTCTTCAAATGCAGGTATTCCATTCTTTCTAACCAGATATTGATTGAGATAATGGAGTTAGATACTATGGAACCCATGTATCCACCCACTCACTTGACGCGCATTGATACCACTCGCACTAAATAAAACTCTGACAAAAACAAGCCAAATCTCGTGTCCAAATGGTCCATATGCTTGCATCTGAGCTTCGAAATGAATGCATCTTTGAAGAATCTTTGATTGTATGACAATCTAATCTTCCTCCCACTGTACCCTCCTCAACCAACCAAAAGAATATGTGCACTGTTGAATCAAGTGTCCCTCCCTGTGAATGTTGAACTACACCAATCAACAATAGAACGTGCATCAGTAAATTTTTCTCCTGAAATCTTCAATTGCTTCTTAACTAGAGCTCTTTTTATACATGCACCTGCTCCATTGTGCTCCCCTTTCCCATGCCCAGCTTCAAAAAAACTCCAAATATGAGGTACACCCCTCTCTACATGCATTCTACTCAACCAATAAAACATACGAGCATTCTTGAATTGACCTGTACAATTATCTAACCAAATGAGATGTCAGCCCATTGCTATATCATGCTCCTGCAAGAACTCAAAAAAATTCTCAAAACAATGTTGGACATACTCGGATGAGTGAGATCTATCATCACTCATATAAAAAAGATACTCTCTTATTATCTTTTGATCCTCCTCTGTACTATCAAGTGCATGTCTAAATGTTATGTGTACAAATGTAGCAATTTGAATGGAATTGTAATACTGAGATTGCACCTCGTTTTGTTGTTGCAATGTGTAGTTTTCTCCAAAATCAACCACTGATATAATAGTGCCAATCGGAAAAGAGTCTTTACACATTCTAAATTGTTAATCCAACCACTGAGACCTATGACTATGCCTTGCATACTTGTAGAAGAGATTGTCCTTAAAATCTGAAATAAAATCAGCAACATTGCATTCTTTTGAAACCAACTCACATCTAGAACCTTCACCTCCACTCTGTAAAGTATATTTGACTATCTCATATCTCTTTTTCTCAACATGCTTCTTTCCAAATTCATGTTCGGAACCCTCATGAAAACATTGAACAAACTTTGACAAGCCACCACATTGTGAGCACTTTGCATTTAAACAATCATTTCTATAGAAAAAACAACCATCATCTCTAGAACATAAAAAAAGATCTAACAAGTCCCTTGATGATTTCGGAAGATTCATTGCACCACACTCCTGCAGCATTTCATTAGTATGCAAAGTAGAACGGATATAGCATAATAGTTCATGGTACATTGAAAACTCCACATGGTATTTGCAACAACACATATTATGAATTTTAAGAGGCATACAATAAAATGATTCAAACCTTCAAAAGTCCTTTGCGAGATTTCCATATTTGGATGTGTTTCAATAAATTTTTTGAACAACATTATTTGGATTTATTCCAAGAAATGTTTAGGATGTGGTGTACGGTCTTGATTTCCAATTCTTAACTTTAAAACATCCTTTGCATTGGGTGATACTCTAGAGTTATCATGCCAAAATTGTTGAATTACTTGTTTTACATTATCAATTACCTTCTTATGAACACGTGGAAGCCTCCCGGTAAAATTCCATGTATCATTTTGAAGAGGATTATCTATTCTTTCTCTTCTTGCAAGTGCTCTATCCAAAGTTTTACGATTTATGTCAAAATCAATACAAGTTTGTCTCATAAAGTGAGCCTTTTTCAATTGATGGCTTACTAGGGTGGTTGTAATGACTCTCCGAGCAGCTCTCTTATCTTTTTTCTTGTTATTTTTTCCAATAGACTTGAGAGTATTAAAAAATATTTTTGACAATAATATTATTTTTTTCGGTCTTCTTGTGCACACGAATATTCAATTTGGCAAGCAAAGGTCTCATCTTTTGCATCTTTATCAATTGTACAAAAATTTGGCATTGCTCGGTCAATGTCTTATTGCTAAAATATTGTATGAAAAGTCTTCTATCCCACAACCGAATAGTTTGTGTTGACCTCTTGCCTTCAAAATTGTTTATAATGTTCTCATCAATTTCAATTAACCATTTAGAGGTTTTTGAAGGTCTTGAGTTTGGAATATGTCTTTCTTCCACACAAGGTTCTTTATTTCTCATGTAATTTGGTGAAACATAATTTACACTTAGTTCAATATTATGTTCAACATCTTCATTTCCAATATTTTCACCTTCAATATTTTCATTCCCAATTTGAATATAATGTTCAACATCTTCAATTCCAACATTTTCAGCTTGAATATTTTGAGTATCAATTTTAACATTTTCATTCCCAATTTCAATATCATGTTCAACATTTTCACCTTCTACATATTCAATTTCCTCTTCACGAGAAAGACAAAAGGACTCAGATTCACCAATATTTAACATACCTTGTCTTCTCTTCCTATGACCTTCTTTATTTTTTTGTCTATATGCTTCAATGTGTTCTTTTGTAAGGTTTCTCTTATGTTTATGCTTCCGACAACTGCTGCTCCCCATTAAACCTCATAAAAGATGCTGAAAAATCATAGTTTATGAAAAATTTGAGTGGAAGATGCTCCAAAAAGTTGATCTTTGTCCCTTCCTCTCTGAAACCACATGTTTGTCGCCTGCAAAGCCTACAAAAAGAATGTAGGGTCCATTGGAATGCAAAAAAGGGGCCATATGGGGTTTTCCTATGGCCCACAAATTGGATATCCGAACAAATCTGATATCTGATATGTAGAACTCTAAAAATAAAGAAATTTTTTAATGCTCCCCAATGGCACAATTTTAGTGTTTCAAATCAGATATCTGATTTGTGCATGCACAACTTTACAATAATTAAGTGGAGGTTGGGAAAGAGAGAGAGTGAGTGAGTGAGAGGGAGAGAGAGAGACTTAAGAGGGGGAGAGGGGGTAGGAGGGAGAGACTTGAGAGAGAGAGAGGGGGGTAAGTGAGAGGGGAAGAAGCAGAAAGAGAGGGAGAGAGAATTAGGAGGGGGAAGGGAGAGGGGAAGAATGAGAGAGAGAGAGAGTTCATTAGGAGGG
>VDFB02156308.1:0-17918 GCA_007258455.2 Sequoia sempervirens | reverse complement strand
ATCTAGCAACTGCTGGAACATGGAATGATTCTCGCAAAAGTTGATGTCCCATGAAAAGTATGATATTTATCTTACTTTGTCAAGAATTCAAATGTGGGCAAAATTTAGGCAAAAGTTGATGTCCCATGAAAAGTATGACATTTTGATTAAGTTCAGCTTTAAAATATTATTAAAAATAAATATTCATAAAAAATTATTTTTCCTATGAACTAGATTTTCAAGTTATCTATGTGAAAAAATTATTTTGCTCTTTTTTTTGGCAACATCCCATCAACCTCACTTTATAAAGAAAAATACCAATTAAAATTATTCTCTTAAATTTCTAAAAAATATCCAACTACTTTTTTAAAAATAAATACAAATTATAAACATAAACTATATTAATAATTAAACATTTCAATAGTTTACATCAATTTAAAATTCAAAACAAAAACATCACTTTTAGGCAATCTAATTTGAAAAATTATATTTGTGTTAGTCATTTCCTTTATAAAGTGTGGCATAGTTCTAAAATTTTACTCTGTTTCTCCACAAGAACACAAAATCTAGCAAACAACAAAATTCTATTGAATTACATCCGCTACAATGTACTACCCAAAAGTATCGGTAATGCCCTTGAAATGTATTCCTCCTAGTACTCCAAAGGAAGCCATGATAATTTAACCAAAATCGAAAACTTGATGATGTTATCTTTCAATGGATTAGAACTTGGAGACCATTTTTTTAGACAATGGCCATTCTACCCAAGAAACCAAGGATCTTCCAAAACAATCCTTGAGCGATCATCCAAATTGAAAGATAAAAAATAAGAAAAATATTTAGTAAAGCAACCACCTCAACCTATCCCCTTAATTTCCATTTTTGAAGCACCCATCTTCTAACAACGTCAATGTTGGGATAATTTTTACAAAATCTCCCAATCAACAAGCTTCAAATCCAAGTATCCAACCTATCAATGAGAGAGTCAAGGATAGCAATTTGGTGTATCAACCCCTCCCCCACACTCTAGTAAGGAATAGTGTCACCACTAGTCAACACCTTGAGAGGGTCTTCAAGGAGAAACTCCTTAGTCAAAGAGGAAAAAGGGAATCTACCATTGCAACTTGAGTAATAGGCTCACATGCAATAGGGGAAACAAAGGGAAAAGGACAAATCTTAGGGAAATGAGCCTTAATGACAACCCTCACATCCAACTCACGGGATTTTTCATCCTTCAAACTCAAAAAATTTGCCTAGTTGGATACCCTAGTTGATGGAATAGAAAGATGTCATTCATGAACCTTTGTCTCACAAGGAACAACCATGGCATGTTGTATAGCCACCACACTCAAAATATAAGAGTTTCTAGAAAAGAGAAGAAGAAAACCCTTGAAAGAGCACACTTGAGGTCGCCAACCTCATAACTAGATGAAACTAGCAACATGGAAGATGCTTGCAACATAGATCTCTATGCCTCCAACTAGATCACCATGAGGGTCTTTTCTTCATCATCTTCATTCATGTTTTTATCCAAAGTCAACAATGATGATGATTTCTTCCTTACTCTATTCATTTGCTTTCTCTTCCTTCTATATTGTAGCCACATTTATAACCTAGAGTGTGTTTCTTATTGCCATCCATTGTGATGGAAATTTGTTGGGGAATATAGATTGCTAAAATAATCCATATTACAAAACATCTAAATATCTCTATATCATTACAAAATAAATAGTATCTCATTTTTTAATTTTTTATGTTACAAAAATAAGACAATCCTTGTATAAATTTATGTTGCAAGACAAATCGTGCTATATCTTATGTTGAAATAAGATAATTATAGTATAGATCATGACATATTTTATAAATCAAATCAACGTCAGATAAAATTATTTTTATACTAAAGAATATAGTATGTAGTGTGACAACTAAATTTTCTATTTTCGGGTTTTTATGTATAGCCTCTCAATGTAATGAAATTATAATATTTAGTTTGTCATAAATGAAATGTGAATGTTCATAATGGTGGTGTAGCTCCCCACAAATTTCTATTATGCTACTAGTACTTTTAAAATTTTATGGGTAATGCACATTTTCAAGTAAGTGGTGTTTTTCCAATAGATTTGGTCCATTTTCAAATTTAATTGTATAATAATCTTATCAACCTATATTTTACAAGTAAAGGTTTATAAGAACTCACTTCTTATAAATATAAATGGTATATGTAGAATTTATTGTATTTAGACAATATTGACAATGTGAGGTATTAAGACTTTCTACGAGATTACCCATCCAAGCACTACATTGACTCAAACATGCTTAGGCATGAGATAATATACATTTTTAATTGTCAAGTCCATTGCCAATCATGACAACCATTTATTTTTACCACTACTCTACTCTAAGTTGTCAATTATTGTATATGGTTATATACAAGTTTGGGTTGAGGTACAATGGTAAGGTGTATTTTCCCTCAAATTTGTTACAATTATGTGTTGTATTTAAAGCACATTTGCTACTTGGTACTATTATAGTGATAAAGATAATTGATAATCAAAAATATTATACATCAAATGAATAGCATTACAAAATAGTAAATGCAATCAAAATTTTGTATTTAGCTATCCATCCAAAGCATCTAAATCATCAATTCCTTCAACTTCAATTAAACCACGAGCATCATGTGTACGAGTCTCATCATCATCTAAAGTGACTCTAGCAGCTCTAAAATAAATGCATCCAAGTTGACACCTTCAAGGGTCATATCTCAATTATTTGATGCCTCTTGGTTGTAGTCAACATCATCATGTAATAGGAGGTGCAAGTTGGGAATGACACAAACTAAATCTTTTTATTTTTTGTAACTAGTTGCAAACATAGACTAAATCTTTTATTTTTTGTAACTAGTTGGAAACATGGAAACATAGACTAAATCTTCTATTTTTTGTAGCTGATTGCACTTAATTGAGTGAGTATAGAGTATTTACTCCAATTTTGTTTAGTCAGAGAAGAATTCAACCTATTCGAATTGGAGACAAAACCAATAAAACTTAAAAATTACAATAGAATAGTAAATATATCAAAATTTTGAAAATTCTTACATGTGCCAAAATTTTAGTTGTGAGGGGTTAGAGGTACATATAATCTCACTCATGGAGGTACCACCATGTATGAGGGTTCTCCTTCAACTTGCCTCAAAGAGCACTAATACCATGATTTTGTGACAAGATAAAACTACAAGATTTGGTTTTAACCTCCACTTTTAGATCTACGAAGAGTATTTGAAATGCTCTCTTATACTCTCTAACAATTTCATTGTCTCTATATGGTGTCATTTTCCTAGGCAAAGAAAGTATATTTTGATTATAATATGTAGGACATAATGCATATGCAAGGGTGTGGCCATCTTGATCTAGTAGTCAAAAATATTTTTTTCACCCTTAGTAAAGATGTTTTTTGGGGTCATTCTCCTCTGCTATTATGGACTATTTTTTTTCTCATAGAGTCCATGTCATCATATATTCATGCTAATAACAATCGATTTGTATTAGCAAATCTAATCATACATGTGATGGGTTTGGTGAAACCCAAGATTTAGTCCACGCGAATCCATCAATAATCATCTAGGATCAATGATTTGACATTTTGGTTCCTTTGTAAGTTTGACTGCCTCCACACACTTTATTGGTTGGCAATACCCATGGTGCTCAATGTCTTTCGCTTCTTCACAAGTTGTCTCAAAACAAGTGTGTGTAATATGAATCAAGTATTAACATCGTAATGTAGTGTAAAATTTAACAAACTAAAATTTTAATAAATAAATATATCACAAACTAAATTCAAAATAAATATTGAAATTTTGTAAACTTGCCTTCAACAACTCCAACTTGGAAGTCTTGAAGATGTTTTGTGACACATGATGGTTAGTCACAAACATTTGATCCTACTCACCTTTGGTTTATATTTATTTTACTCACTCTATCTAAGTGTCAATAATTTTCGTCACCAAATTGAAGGAGTGGACAATACATGGTCTCCACAAAATATGATTGTACTTTTCTAAACCAAATCACCTACTACCATACAATTTTTTGCATTGTTCATTATGACTTGGATAATTTTCTCAATCACCCACCATCTCTGTGGATTTGATTAAAAAAATGGAAATGAAGTTTACATCCTGTTGTCAAATAAGGTTTGCACCCTTGCTAAGCTATGAACTTTAGCAACCTATTGACACATGGGAACACTTCGAGGTTGTGGGTGACTTGAGAATGAAGTGGACCTCCAGATTATGGGTTGGTTCCCCTTTAGATAACTTGAAAAATACTAAAAAATGATAAGGAAAAGAGTAAGAAGGATATGCTTGAAATTTAGAACCTACCACTAACAAGTGGTATATAAAAGACAAGCCTTTTGATTAAAATAGTTGATTAAAATTCATTAGGTGCTAAATATTTGAGAATACGTAGATGAGGCATCTAAATGAGGCTCTCATGTAGCAGTTTTCGATAATAATGGGTTTAACATTGTTAAAGGATAGCCATTAAGATAATGCAATAGAAAGAGATTAATTAGAATCCTCGCATGACATATTCTTTGCACTATCATTGAGTTATCTTAAAATAAAGGATACATAGGTTTTATTGATACTACAACTAATACGAACACAGTTAGGTGAAAGTTTACCTTTCGCCGAGAAAATGATCAGATATAGTTACAGTTAATAATGCCATTACATTTCAACCAAGAACTAGAGAAAATATGAGAGAAAAGGACTTATAGAAAAGTCATCCAAAATTTGAATCCTTCTTTTCTCTCATATTTTCTCTAGTTCTTGGTTGGGAGATTGTTGTGAGAGCATTATTCACACTTTGTAACTCATTGGCCTTTGTAATACAGATATTCATTTTTTCTCAATAGAAAGTCATTTCCTTCACCTATTTTCTTTGTTGTTTTAGTATTGGTTGTGAATTGCATGATAAAATTATGTGTAACCCTTTATTTTATCAAATTCCTTCAATGTTTGATGCAAAGAATATTATGTCATAGTGCAGGTTTATGTTAGTGATCTCTTTCTATTGCATTTATATTTGTGAAAACATCATTTTTTTCCTTGTGTTTAAGCATTAGAACAGTTAGAACCTTACATAGAATCATTTTTGCAGATATAAATCTTTGTGTTGTGAGATTGTTTAGCTTTATTGAGATTTTTGTGAGTTTCAACAGCTTTGTCAAAACTTTATCTTTGGTGTACCCCCTGTTAGTGGTAGGTTCTAAATTTCAAGCATATCCTTCTTACTCTTTTCCTTATCATTTTTTAGTATTTTCAAGTTATCTAAAGGGGAACCAACCCATAATCTGGAGGTCCACTTCATTCTCAGCTCACCCACAACCTCGAAGTGTTCCCATGTGTCAATAGGTTGCTGAAGTTCATAGCTTAGCAAGGGTGCAAACCTTATTTGACAATAGTTTTTGGCACGCCCGGTGGGATTGAGAACTGTTTTCAGTCTTAAACTAGAATTATCATATTGCTATTTGGTGTGTGCAGTAGAAATTGCAGTCTTTTAGAGACAATTTTTAGCATACCTGGCGACTCCAAGTTCTAGTTCAACAAAATCAGTGCATATCAGCTTATGAGAAGAGTACAGACCAGGAGTAGCTCATCTTCTTTCAACTACTTGCAATTATCCCCACCTAGAAGAAAGGGGAGAGAAGTTCAGAAGCCTAAAAATACCATTGTTTACTCAAGAAGAGCTAATTCTACTCCTCCTTCTATGAGAAGCCATACTACTGTTCCTATTTTTACTGCTGAGAGCATCCCAATTACAATGATTCCAACAGTGAGAAATCAGCCTTTTGTTTCATTTGATCAAGGCAGCCCCTTGAACCTTGCTCAGCACAATGATATTCCAGCTGCATCCCTAAAGAGCTTGTCATTTTTTACAGGAGAAGACCAGACAATAGCCATAAAGCACATCAGAGTTGTGGCTTCGTTGTGTGGGGTGCATCACATAACTCAGCAAGATGTTGCAGTGAGGCTCTTGGTAGCTTCTTTCAAGGGGAAATCCCTTCAATGGTTCAGAAGTCTTGTTGTAAATTCAATTGCTACGTGGGACGAGCTAGGTGAACGGCTCAATAAGCAGTTCGAAGATAAATCTGATCATCTTTAGTTGGTGGAGCAGCTGACCACCATTAAAAGAGCACCACATGAGCATCTGATGGACTTCAACTACCGTTTCAAAAGGTCTTGGAACTAGATTCCAGCCACGATAAAGCCTTATAATGATCATGCTTACTTATATTATTTAAGATCTTTACATAGTGATATTTCACTCATGATACAATCCTTAGGAGGTGATACATTACCAACAACATTTGATGTTGTTGTTAGAGCTGAGAATAATCTAATACAGGTCGGTAAAATAGCCCCTAGGCCACCTATGCCTTGTTTTGTTGACTTACAGCCAACTACCTCTGCTTTACCACCTTCTATAGTTGTTCCTACTTTTCCAGCTTTTAATGCATAAGTGGTAGCTCAAGAGCATGTTGTTCCTAGCCAATTTCAGGAATTAGTTAGCATAAAAGAGAAAAATGATAATATCCAGAAGACCCTACGAACTTTTAGTAATGAGCTGGTAAATATTAAAAAGCAGCAAAATTAGCCACTAGCCCCATTTCAGTCCAATCCTTAGTTTCAAAGAAGAAATTTCAATCAAAGGTCGTTCTAGCCTTATAATCCCGATGCCCCTAGTACTTCCAAGGAAGTGGTTCCTGTGCAAAATAACTTGGCAGCTGATTACGAATGGTGTTTTCCATGTAATCAGCCACACAATCAGTCCACTTGTTCCAATGGCATTCTAAATCAGGTATTGATGGTGCAAAACAGTGCTACTGTTTCACAGAGTTCAACTCAAGAGGCTTCAGGACAACAGACTGATTATACAGATCAAGGTAAACCTGATGTTTCTTTTTTGAACTGGCAAGGTGAGGAGTTTTGTGGGCTTAATGATCCATAAGGTCAAACAAGTGATCTTGTATCATCTAATACAAAATCAAAGAAAAGAGCAGTAGACTTGAGGCAGCAGACTGATGATGATAAAAATCAGCCATCCATAAGTTTACAAAGTCAAGTTAGACCCTCTGTTGCACAAAATGTGCAAATTCTGCCAACGACGCAACCTTTGGCTAGCAAAGATCAGCCTAGAGTACCAGTGCAACCAGCACAAATACAGAGAAATGTTGTTGTTCCCAAAGGACGGCAAAAGGTTAGTATTGGTAATTTTAACATTTTGGAACATATAAAGAAGACAAATGTTAATGTTTCAATGTGGGATTCTTTGGCTCTTCCTGGGCAAAAAGATCTCTTACATGAGGCCTTGTCAACGTTTTCTTTATCAGAAGAGGTTTTGAATCAGCAACCTGCTAAGTTTGTCCTTACAAATGTCTCTCTTAAAGAGAAAGAACATCAAGTTGTTAAAGCCAAGCCACCTCCTTTCTATGTTTCTTTGATTATAGGAGATCATTTAGTTCATAATTGTATGATAGACTCAGGGGCTAGTAGTTCAGTAATGCCCAAACAGATTGTTGATAAATTGGGGATTGAGTATGAGCCACTTGAAAAGGGGGTAGTGCAATTGGATGGTACTGTTGTTAACACAGTAGGGGTCATTAAAAATCTAAGTTTAACTTTACATGCCTATCCAAATTTTGCAATACCACAAGATATCTACGTTATAGAGTTTCCCCCATACTTTTCCCTTTTGTTTATCTAGGGATTTCACAGCCAAGATAGTTGGTTACCTATCCTCAGACTGGTCTCATATGTTGTTTAGAACTAGGTATGGTACTAGGGTGACTGTAAAATCTGAACCCATATCCAAAGATCATATTGAACCTTACCATCATCCTCCCATTAATGCTAATTTGTTTACCAATGAACAAGAGGAGTAGCCTGCTGCTCAAGAGGGTGAAATTCAAATAGAAGAAATATCATATATTCTCCTTAAAGAGTGGGCATCTCAAACTCATCAGATCGGTATAGGTGAACAGCTAGAAGAGGTTGATATTGGTCTTCATATGATGCACGAGATTGACTCTTTCATGCCTAATATTGAGAAAGACCAGGAACAGCCTGTTGAACATCAAGGAAATGAAGTCTGGGAGCTATTTTTTGATGGCTCAAGGAGTAAGGTTGGTGTTGGTGGTGGATGTATGCTTGTATCTCCATCAGGTGAGAACTATCATTTAGCCTTCAGACTTTGTTTCAGTTGTTCTAACAATGTTGCTGAATACAAAGCTCTAATCCAAGGTTTGGAGTGGGCAAGACAAAGAGGTATTAGCTACCTAAAAGTTTATGGTGACAGCAAGTTGGTTGTCAATCAGGTGAGAAAGCTTAATGTTGTGAAAAATGATGCACTCAGGTCTTATAGGAATAGAGTATGGGACCTCTTGGAGGGATTTGATGCATTTAATCTGATTTCCATACCTAGAGCTCAAAATAGACATGCTAATAGATTAGTTGTTGTAGGAGCTGAACATGATATTCCAAAAGAGATTTGCAGTGATAAAACTAATCACCATATTAAGATTTTAGTTAGGCCTGTTGTGCCTAATAACAATAGACACTAGCAAGTTTTTGAAAGTGACAAGTAGATTGTCAACTTTTTAAGAGAATAAGTTGAGTTCTCACATACCAATCAGGAAAAGTTACAGCACCAGTACAGTGACCAGATTATTCAGCTCAAAAACAACAAGTTTCCAAAGGGCTTGGTCACTCTAGAATCTATTTTTAATATAGATGATGAAGCTAGAAAACCCAAGGGCAGTATTCAAGTTCAGCAAGATCACTACAAAGAGGTTAAAGTCTTCAAAGGAAAGCTTCTTAAATTAGGCAAGGTATGTACAGCTGAAGAGAAGCTTGTTTTTATTCAGCTTTGTGAAGAATTTAATGATATCTTTGCCTGGCAATATACTGATTTGAAGGGATTTAATCCCTAGCTTGCTCAACATACCATTGAACTTGAGCCTAATGTCAAACCTGTTAGGTGAAAATAGAGGCCTTTGAATCCTAAGTTAGAGCCTTTAATGAAGAAAGAACTAGATAAGTTGATTGAAAGCAACATTATTTTCCCCATTAAGCATACCTCATGGGTTTCAAACCTAGTGCCAGTAAGAAAGAAAAACGGTGAAATAAGACTGTGTGTAGATTTTCGTGACTTAAATAGGGCTTCTTTAAAATATTCCATCCTTTGCCATCTATGGAACAAATACTTCAGGTAGTCTCAGGATCAGAAAGGTTTTCCTTATTAGATGGCTATTCTAGTTACAATCAGATATTAGTGAAAAAAGAAGATCAGTACAAAACAGCCTTCACCACAAAATGGGGAACTATGGCCAATGAGAAAATGCCCTTCGGTTTGTCTAATGCTAGGGAAACCTTTCAAAAAGCTATGGATATGGCCTTTCAGGGTTTAATGTACAAGATTGTCTTAGTCTATCTTGATGATATCACTATTTTTTCTAAGGAGGCTAAGGATCATCTGAATCATTTGGGGCAGATTTTTGAGAAATGCAGGGAATTTGGGATATCACTTAATCCCAAGAAGTGTGTATTCGTTGTTCATGAAGGTAAATTGCTTGGTTATGTGGTGTCTAAACAGGGCATTACTAATGACCCTGAAAGAGTAAGTGCTATCTTAGCTCTTCCTTTACCAGCACACAAAAAAGGTTTGTAGAGTTTTATTGGTAGGATTAACTTTGTTAGGAGGTTTATCCCTGACATTGCTGATTTATTAAGTCCACTAACTCATATGTTGAGAAAGAATGTACCTTTTAGCTGGACTAAAGATGGGAAAAGAAGTTTTGAGCTTATAAAAGAAGCATTAGTAGCTGCACCTACACTTCTGAATCCTAATTTTTCTAAGGATTTCATTTTATATGCCTATGGGAATATTGATTCACTTTCAGCATGCTTATACAGCGTAATGATGAAGGATCTAAATAGCCTGTCGCTTTCTTCAGTCAAGGACTCAAAGATTATGAGCTAAGGTATAATTTCGTGGAAAAACATGTTCTTGTTGTTATAAGAAGTTTGAAAAAGTTTAGACACATGCTTTCCAATAACAAGATTATACTGATGCTTGCCCATCCAAGTGTGAAAGAGTTTTTACTGAACAAAGATTTGAGTGATAGAAGAGTTGGTTGGGTCACTAAGGTAATGGAGTATGACCTTGAAATAAAGGTTACCAAACTGATAAGAGGCAGAGGTCTCTGCGAACAGCTTACAAAGGATAGCAACAGCAATATAAAGGAGGAGGAAAGTTATGTTTTAGCACTTCAAGATGGAGAGCAAGTTGTTGAACCTACTCCTACAAGTTGGATTACAGAAATGACACATTTTTTACTGACTGGTGAGTGTCCTCCCGATCTAACTAAATAAAAAAGGAGGTATTATAGACTACACCACCACCCTGGCAGACGCGCGTAATCAAACCAGAACTGCAACGCAAAGAACCAAATGATAACGAACAACGTCGGCAAACCATCCAGAACCACCGGGCCGCATCACTTTCATTCCTCAAGGGAATGGACAGGCTGAGTCCACTAATAAAAATCTTTTGAGGATCATCAAGAGAACCATGGATGGTAATCAAAGAGCCTGGCATACTAAGCTGAAATCAGCTTTGTGGGCTGATAGAATTACATCAAAAAGGTCAACTGGACTTTACGCATACATGCTTGTGTATGGAAAGGAGGCAAGACTGCCCATTTCTCTTGAGCTCCCAGCATTTCTCTTGAGCTCCCAGCCCTTGATCTAGTAAACCAACTTGATATGATCGAAGAAGAGCCTATGACAGCAAGGTTAGCTCAACTAATTGAACTTGAAGAGGTCAGAGCTGAAGCAATGAAAAATATTGAGCAACATCAGGCTCAAATGAAAAGTTCATTTGATAAAAAGGCATCTCCAAGAGTGTTACAGGAAGGTGACATAGTGCTAAAGTGGGATGAATTCAAAAGCAAACCTGGAAAGCACTCCAAATTTGATGCATTCTAGAGTGGGCCTTATATCATTACTGAAAAGAAACAACATAATGCTTTCCAGCTGTCTAAGTTGGATGGCGAAGTGGAGCCAATCCCAGTAAATGGGATTCACCTCAAGCATTGCTTTTGAGGTATTGATCTAAATCTGTACATAGTTGTTTAGATTCTAGATGTCAATAAGTGCTTCTGCACATAGATTAGTTGCATCTGAAGTTTCCTCTAAGTGTTGTTTTGCACAATTATTAGTTTACTTTGAGTTTTGTTGGGTGGGGGAATAAGCTCAAAATCTGATGTTACTAGCTATAGTTCAATGAAATAGATACTTCATATTCATAACATGGAGTAGAACTTCAATGTCATCAACAACAAGTATATACCCCATGGAACTGTAACTAATAATAGCAGACTTACAAGCAGTTACAAAAGACATGAATCAATTCTGTGAAATTTTTTGAGTCAAAGAGAGACATAAATGGACTCCTTGCCCAATGGATAAGTGAAGCAACTAGCCTATTTTTTATAGCAGGCAAACACCCCTGAGAGGTCACCAGAAATGTTGTTAATTTTATGCTTCCCGCATAAATTAGTGTAACTTAAGAGGGGAATTATTTGTTGGGATACAAATTTTTTATATTTGATTAATACCATAAACCTTTGCTTTCAAAAGAAAGAGTATTTTAGGATTGTTTGGCTAAAAATATTCAACAGTTCTAATCAACTGATGAATAATCCTAGCAAAGAAAATGATAAATAAGGTTTCATTTGAAGAAGCAAAGAATCATATTGAATCAATCATCTACAATGATTGTTTCTGCTAGGAGTATTGCAGATTTAAGAGCATAAATAAGCCTCATATTGATTACAAAATACGTGTTTTAAGCAATTACAATGTATTTCATAATTAAATGATGAATTCAAGAAAAATACATAACTCATTACATATTTTGAACATTGATTTATTGAGAAAAATGTTTTGTAATCCCACACAAGTCGTGGGAGTAGCCTGATTTGATTTCATAATCAAATGATGAGTTCAAGAAAAATGCACATCACACAACTGAAAGTAATGTAACAATAAGGTGAGAAGGCAATTCGTCATTTCCTGGAATGACGAATCAGTGTCGTAGTTTTGTTGATCTATTTTCAGCTCCAGCATCAGGTTCAACTCCAACTCCAAAGTTTACCTGCAAAATTATGAGGGGTGATGTTAGAGCAATGAGGAATCACCTTTCATCCTATCCCTACATTACTAACAAGAATGAAATTTACATTTTATCATGCATTCGCCAAATGATTAACTTTGAGAAGCAGAGCATCAAAAGGAACCATTGAATCTATCATTTTTACTAACTGGTTTGTGTCATGTGCAGAAACAGGAAACGTAAGGTTGTTGTTGATTATCAAATTACAACATGAGTGGTGTAAAATGTGGCTCCCACAAGGGTTGAGCCCAACTCATTTAAATGCCTTTATGCATTATAGAACAAAGGAGATCAACATTGTGCTCAGTTACTTTAATGAATCATTCATAACAAGTTCAAATGGAGATAGTATCTACAATCAGCAAGATCAGTCATCATAAAAATAGTTGAGTGAGCTACAATTAGCAAAGCAGTCATGTTATTAATAGTCAAAACCTATGAATACAATGTATAGGTTCATGAAAATAGAGTTTTCAGCAGTCAATAATGATAGCTTGCTTTAACAGAATAGTCAAAATATTAGATAACAGTCCTATATATCTGGAAAGCAGCAATCAAGTTGATAAAATAGAGCATTATCACATTGAGGATCATCAAGAGACATCATCAAAAGGGCAAGGTCATGTATCAAACAGAGAGGAGAACAAAAATGGTAACCCATGTGCTAGGGTTTATACAAAATTTTGAGCTACAGTAGCAAAAGGAAATGCTATGAAGTGCAAAGTTCAAAAACCAGCTGGTAGCCATGAAAGAAAGTTCTAGCTCAAAGATCAAGCACCCAGAAGCATAAATAAAGAATCTGCAGCCTGGGTGGTCTATTTCTTCATTAAAGCATGGAAATAGAATAATAATCAGCAAAATAACAATGCCCAGAAAGATCAATGTATGGCCACAGCTAGGAGAATAAAATTTTCTGAGATACTCCCAGTAGCGCCCACAAGAATGCAGAAGAGTAATATAGCCACGGTTTTCATAGAGATTACATAGAGGCAAATCAAAATTTGGAAAAAAGAGATTTCAGGTCGCACCTTACTCATGAAAGATCAATACACAAAGATATAGAATATTAATTCTTTTCCTCATTTTACTGACAATAAGTGAAGGAAATTACATGTTCATTTATGGTAGCTAAGAGGAAAGCACTGACATAAAATACCCAAAAACCACAGATGCCGAAACATCAGAAAAAAAAAAATGGTGGCCTGTAGGTTCTCACAAAAAATTTCAAGAAAACTAAAAGAAATCTTTGGATCTACAAGAAAGTCTAAACTTACCAGCATCAAATTCTCCAGGCATAGCTTCTTTCATGGTGTTCAACACAATAAAAATACTTCTTCATAGTCGACTGGGTTTTTCTTCATAAGAAAACACAGCAAAGAAATATAAAGACAAGATTTCACAAGAAGAGGCCACGGCTAAAAGCTTACAAAAAGCTTCGAAAAATCTCAAAAAAAATTCCAGATGTAATAAAAATCTAACTTACCATCATAGACTTTCATAATGTGCAAAATGATGGCGTCCAGAGCAGAGCTCCACAGAAACTCGTCCAAAATTTGCTCATAGCGGCCAGAGAGAAAAACCCAATGAAAAAGTAGATTTAACAAAAAAATGATAAAGTTTACTCATGGCCGCGACCTAGAAGTTGTTAAAAAGCTTCAGAAAATGGAGGAATTTCGTCAAATTGTTCAAAATGGAGAATTTACCTTAGGATTTCTGCATTTTATCTTCCATATAGCCTTCAAAATGGTGTTTGAAACAGAGAAAACCATGCAACAGGTCGGCTAGGGTTTTCTCATGGCGGCGCTACTCCAAGAAGTTTCCAGAATACAAAAATAAAATGGAATGCAAATGAATGATAATCACTCATTTTAGGGTTATAACCCTAAAAGGGTTCGATGGAGGAAGGATTTTTCCTTAGTTTTTTTAAAGGAGGCAAAACTTCATTTAATTGAAATAAAAGACTTTAACACTTGGTCTTTTAATATTTTGTATTTTATTTTTATTTTTTAGACCTTGTGGAATCGGGTAGCACGACTTCTATAAACCGCAGTTGCTCGGTAAACTTTTAATCGATTCACGTTACTGGCGCTACACACCCTCCGGTACCACCTGACTGGGAGACTAGGAACTGCGACCACCGTGAGTCAGCAACGGAATTACTTAGCCAACCCAACCAAGGCGTCCCCCACCCCTATTATTTTGTATTTGGACTTTAGTCTCTTTATTTTTTCATTTATATTCAAAAACATGTAATCTTTATTTAAAATGATAAATTATAAATCATTTTTAAATAAAAGATATTTATGAAATGCAAGGTTGAGTTCAAATATACAATCAAGTCTTTATTTTTGCATTATGTTCAAGATTTGTAAATCTCTATTTTAAATGATATTATAAATCATTTAAAATAGATGATATTCTGAATTCAAGGATAAAGTGATTTTAAATGTAGTTTCAAAGATTCTTAGTCAAAGGACTTCAAATGGAGCTCTTTGAAGACTCGCTAAAAATCATGGAAGAAGTTGAGTAAATTATGCCAACACATGGGGGGAAATTAGGAGTTTGACTTCAGTTTGAGTTTAGTTTGACTTGGCTTGAGTCAAGGAGTGATTTGAGGCATAAAACAAGAGCACATTCACTATGGTCCCTTTTTGAGGGATTTTCAAGCCACAACCATTTGAGTTGTTTGAGTTTTGATAACTCTTCTTTTGCACATTTTGAGGGAGCATCTTCAATTCCATACCTTGTTTGGAGGAGAAGGTGGGACAACACATTTTGGAGCCAAAATTCAAATTTTGGATGACTTTTCTATAAGTCCTTTTCTCTCATATTTTCTCTAGTTCTTGGTTGGGAGATTGCTGTGAGAGCATTATTCACACTTTGTAACTCATTGGCCTTTATAATACAGATATTCATTTTTTCTCAATAGAAAGTCATTTCCTTCACCTATTTTCTTTGTTGTTTTAGTATTGGTTGTGAATTGCATGATAAAATTCTGTGTAATCCTTTATTTTATTAGATTCCTTCAATGCTGGATGCAAAGAATATTATGTCATAGTGCAGGTTTATGTTAGTGATCTCTTTCTATTGCATTTATATTTGTGAAAACATCATTGTTTTCCTTGTGTTTAAGCATTAGAACAGTCAAAACCTTACATAGAATCATTTTTGCAGATATAAATCTCTGTATTGTGAGATTGTTTAGCTTTATTGAGATTTTTGTTAGTTTCAACAGCTTTGTCAAAACTTTATCTTTGGTGTACCACCTATTAGTGGTAGGTTCTAAATTTCAAGCATATCCTTCTTACTCTTTTTCTTATCATTTTTTAGTATTTTCAAGTTATCTAAAGGGGAACCAGCCCATAATCTGGAGGTCCACTTCATTCTTAGGTCACCCACAACCTCGAAGTGTTCCCATATGTCAATAGGTTGTTGAAGTTCATAGCTTAGCAAGGGTGCAAACCTTATTTGACAACACATCCTTCATTTTCCCCTCACAATCAACCACCTTCAAAAACATTATTCCTTTAGAGAATAGTGCAATAACATTAATTAAAGATTTTTTTTACTTTATTTCCATCTATAAAAAAATGGACTCATGTTTCAACCCATGAATCCCTAATTGGTTTTAGTAATTTCTCTAAAAAAAAAATTACTAATAAAGTGATGTATAGCTCATATCCAAGGCTTGTGTAACTTGGAGGTGTTTGATTGATTGTTGTCACCATTTCCCACCAATATGGTGATCTTTGTAGATTGAAAAGAAGACCATTGATGTAATTGCAACATACAATGTATTTATTTGCATTGTCTCTTACCTCGTTTTGAAATATGTGATCTAATGAATCTATTTTGAGGGAAGAAAGTAATGAATCTTTTATGAAAGGCAGTGTCTTCAAAAAAGGATGTGGGGCAACCATTATTAGAGGAGTCCATGTAGATGATCTCAATATCTTCTCTTCGATAAAAAATGAGACTTAATTTCAAGATCACACACATTATTAACTTCTTGTTCTTTGATGTGTACCATAATTTGCTCATTTGAAAGAATCTCAATTTTTTTTTGTAATTGATAAATTTCTTTTGTACAAGCTTTGAAATCTTTCACTTTCGAAAAAACCTATTGAACTTTACCATTATAGAAATGACAACTTGAAATTATTTGGTTGTTTTTGTATTTCATAAATGTAAAATAAATAAATATAAAAAATTGACAAATTAAAATGATATTATTATCGTGCTTTATGATTAAAATCATTAAATAATAAATAATAAAATTATTACTTATATTTTAAGATTTTTTATATTTTTAATATAAAATACTATACAAAAATCTTAAAATATATTTTAAATATAAAATAATTATTTTTACGTTTTAAGTAGCTTCTCCCAAAGAGTTTTTTACAATCATATCAAAGATAAATCTATTTTGGAAAAAAGAAGCCTATCATCAAAAATCATATAATCAGGATCAACTATCAAAACTTGAAGTAACAAATTCCATAGTGTAGACACTAGTTGTAGAAAACTATTTTGTACTTATGATATATTAGTAGAAAATTATCTTCCATGTTATCTTAAACTATCGAACTCTAATTGATAAAAATATTTTGTGAATTTGGACCATTAATTACATAAAAGAAAAGAAGCTTAAATGACTATTATAAAGTGGAATTTACATTGTGTCAGGTCAAACCATAGTCCACAAAATTGAATCTGAGATTAAATATGAACTATTAATGGTAACCCAACTTAAAACAGAGCAAACAACTACTAAAAGTTAAGATAGCACCTGTCTCGTCAATTGCCAAACATTTCACCACTTCTAGATATTTCTCCCAGGTGCCTAATAACATCTTTTTTCTAAAAATTCTGATCAAAACATATAATTTACAATTGTTCAAAACACAATCCATCCTCCCCGAACAAAAATATCCAATATATCAGTTTCCTTTATGGCATAGAAGTAGAGATTCCACTGCCTTCTAAATCCAAGTTCGAAGTACACAACCAAAATACTAAATAGTTATTTTGGAGAATCACGGAGACTCAAATCCCAGGAGAGAAAATTGCTAAGATCCTATCGGGTTTATATCATTACAAGGAAACAATAGCAAGATTGAGCTATTATAGAATTGAAACGGGCAAACGAATGTCATTCAACGGTTCCATTATCCTCAACCTTCTCTATATTCCCATACTGCCATGGGTTAAACTCCATAGATTTTTGATCTACACCATCATCGACATTAGAACTATCAATAGAAGCACGATGGTCAGCATATTTCCCATTATACTCATACACTTCCAAATCACCCCAAGGTGTGGGCGAAACTTCTCCCGTTCGAGTGAACCATCTTGGAGTGAACTGTTCAGATTTGGCCTCTCTGCATCTCTTTTCAGCCCGTTGCCTTTCCTCTAAACTGCAGAAAATACAACACGAATCTTGAAAACATCCCTGGAAGACTCGAATTTCAAAAATATGCTTAAATAAGACTCTTTTATGATAGTTTTCATAAGATCAGAATAAACTTTAAATATCTTAAGAACATATTCGATTACTTTTTCTTTTCAGCTCCAGCCTTTGTCAGGTCTCCTCTTTCTAATGCATAACGGTCAGGTCGAAGACGAGAGTCTGAAGCAAGAAGCTTCTTTGGTGCGGTATCAAAACTGTTAATTTTATGAGCAAAATGTGTG